>WNGS01000206.1:0-38632 GCA_020271785.1 Procambarus virginalis | reverse complement strand
TCACAGTGTAACAGTTGTCACAGTGTAACAGTTGTCACAGTGTACAGTTGTCACAGTGTAACGTAGTCACAGTGTAACAGTTGTGACAGTGTAACACAACAGTTGTCACAGTGTAACAGTTGTCACAGTGAAAACAACAGTTGTCACAGTGTAACACTACAGTTGTCACAGTGTAACACAACAGTTGTCACAGTGAAAAACACAGTTGTCACAGTGTAACACCACAGTTGTCACAGTGTAACACAACAGTTGTCACAGTGTAACACCACAGTTGTCACAGTGTAACACTACAGTTGTCACAGTGTAACACAACAGTTGTCACAGTGTAACACCACAGTTGTCACAGTGTAACACAACAGTTGTCACAGTGTAACAGTTGTCACAGTGTAACACAACAGTTGTCACAGTGTAACACAACAGTTGTCACAGTGTAACACCACAGTTGTCACAGTGTAACACTACAGTTGTCACAGTGTAACACCGCAGTTGTCACAGTGTAACACTACAGTTGTCACAGTGTAACACCACAGTTGTCACAGTGTAACACAACAGTTGTCACAGTGTAACAGTTGTCACAGTGTAACAGTTGTCACAGTGTAACAGTTGTCACAGTGTAACAGTAGTCACAGTGTAACAGTTGTCACAGTGTAACACAACAGTTGTCACAGTGTAACAGTTGTCACAGTGTAAAACAACAGTTGTCACAGTGTAACACTACAGTTGTCACAGTGTAACACAACAGTTGTCACAGTGTAACAGTTGTCACAGTGTAGCACAACAGTTGTCACAGAGTAACACTACAGTTGTCACAGTTTAACACAACAGTTGTCACAGTGTAACACAACAGTTGTCACAGTGTAACACAACAGTTGTCACAGTGTAACACAACAGTTGTCATAGTGTAACACAACAGTTGTCTCAGTGTAACACAACAGTTGTCACAGTGTAACACAACAGTTGTCACAGTGTAACACAACAGTTTTCACAGTGTAACACAACAGTTGTCACAGTGTAACACAACATTTGTCACAGTGTAACACAACAGGTGTCACAGTGTAACACAACTGTTGTCACAGTGTAACACAACAGTTGTCACAGTGTAACACCACAGTTGTCACAGTGTAACACAACAGTTGTCACAGTGTAACAGTTGTTACAGTGTAACACAACAGTTGTCACAGTGTAACACAACAGTTGTCACAGTGTAACAGTTGTCACAGTGTAACAGTTGTCACAGTGTAACATAACAGTTGTCACAGTGTAACACTACAGTTGTCACAGTGTATCACCACAGTTGTCACAGTGTAACAGTTGTCACAGTGTAACAGTTGTCACAGTGTAACACCACAGTTGTCACAGTGTAACACTTCAGTTGTCACAGTGTAACACCACAGTTGTCACAGTGTAACAGTTGTCACAGTACTCACCTAGTTGTACTCACCTAGTTGTGCTTGCGGGGGTTGAGCTCTGGCTCTTTGGTCCCGCCTCTCAACCGTCAATCAACAGGTGTACAGTTTCCTGAGCCTAATGGGCTCTATCATATCTACATTGAAACTGTGTATGGAGTCAGCCTCCACCACATCGCTTCCTAATGCATTCCATTTGTCAACCACTCTGACACTAAAAAAGTTCTTTCTAATATCTCTGTGGCTCATTTGGGCACTCAGCTTCCACCTGTGTCCCCTAGTGCGTGTGCCCCTTGTGTTAAACAGCCTGTCTTTATCAACCCTGTCGATTCCCCTGAGAATCTTGAATGTGGTGATCATGTCCCCCCTAACTCTTCTGTCTTCCAACGAAGTGAGGTTTAATTCCTGCAGTCGCTCCTCGTAGCTCATACCTCTCAGCTCGGGTACTAGTCTGGTGGCAAACCTTTGAACCTTTTCCAGTTTAGTCTTATGCTTGACTAGATAGGGACTCCATGCTGGAGCCGCATACTCCAGGATTGGTCTGACATATGTGGTATATAATGTTCTGAAAGATTCCTTACACAAGTTTCTAAAGGCCGTTCTTATGTTAGCCAACCTGGCATATGCTGCTGATGTTATCCTCTTGATATGAGCTTCAGGGGACAGGTCTGGCGTGATATCAACCCCCAGGTCTTTCTCTCTCTCTGACTCTTGAAGTATTTCATCTCCCAAATGATACCTTGTATCTGGTCTCCTGCTTCCTACCCCTATCTTCATTACATTACATTTGCTTGGGTTAAACTCTAACAGCCATTTGTTCGACCATTCCTGCAGCTTGTCCAGGTCTTCTTGAAGTCTCAAGCTGTCCTCCTCTGTCTTAATCCTTCTCATAATTTTGGCGTCGTCAGCAAACATTGAGAGGAATGAGTCTATACCCTCTGGGAGATCATTTACGTATATCAGAAACAGGATAGGTCCAAGTACAGAGCCCTGTGGGACTCCACTGGTGACTTCACGCCAGTCTGAGGTCTCACCCCTCACTGTAACTCTCTGTTTCCTATTGCTTAGTACTTNACACAACAGTTGTCACAGTGTAACACTACAGTTGTCACAGTGTAACCAGTTGTCACAGTGTAACACAACAGTTGTCACAGTGTAACACTACAGTGTCACAGTGTAACCAACATTGTCACAGTGTAACACAACAGTTGTCACAGTGTACACCCAGTTGTCACAGTGTAACACAACAGTTGTCACAGTGTAACACAACAGTTGTCACAGTGTAACACTACAGTTGTCACAGTGTACACACGTTGTCACAGTGTAACACAAGTTGTCACAGTGTAACAGTTGTCACAGTGTAACACAACAGTTGTCACAGTGTAACAACAGTTGTCACAGTGTAACACAACAGTTGTCACAGTGTACACACAGTTGTCACAGTGTAACACCACAGTTGTCACAGTGTAACACAACAGTTGTCACAGTGTAACACCACAGTTGTCACAGTGTAACACAACAGTTGTCACAGTGTAACACCACAGTTGTCACAGTGTAACACACAGTTGTCACAGTGTAACACAACAGTTTGTCACAGTGTACACAACAGTTGTCACAGTGTAACAGTTGTCACAGTGTAACACAACAGTTGTCACAGTGTAACACAACAGTTGTCACAGTGTAACACACAGTTGTCACAGTGTAACACAACAGTTGTCACAGTGTAACACAACAGTTGTCACAGTGTAACAGTTGTCACAGTGTAACAGTTGTCACAGTGTAACAGTTGTCACAGTGTAACAGTTGTCACAGTGTCACAGTTGTCACAGTGTAACACAACAGTTGTCACAGTGTAAACAGTTGTCACAGTGTAACACAACAGTTGTCACAGTGTAACACAACAGTTGTCACAGTGTAACACAACAGTTGTCACAGTGTAACACAACAGTTGTCACAGTGTAACACAACAGTTGTCACAGTGTAACACCACATTGTCACAGTGTAACACAACAGTTGTCACAGTGTAACACAACAGTTGTCACAGTGTAACACAACAGTTGTCACAGTGTAACACAACAGTTGTCACAGTGTAACACCACAGTTGTCAGTGTAACAGTTTTCACAGTGTAACACACAGTTGTCACAGTGTAACACAACAGTTGTCACAGTGTAACACCACAGTTGTCACAGTGTAACACAACAGTTGTCACAGTGTACACCACAGTTGTCACAGTGTAACACAACAGTTGTCACAGTGTAACCAACAGTTGTCACAGTGTAACACACAGTTGTCACAGTGTAACACACAGTTGTCACAGTGTAACACAACAGTTGTCACAGTGTAACACAACAGTTGTCACAGTGTAACACCACAGTTGTCACAGTGTAACACAACAGTTGTCACAGTGTAACACCACAGTTGTCACAGTGTAACACAACAGTTGTCACAGTGTAACACCACAGTTGTCACAGTGTAACACCACAGTTGTCACAGTGTAACACAACAGTTGTCACAGTGTAACACAACAGTTGTCACAGTGTAACAGTTGTCACAGTGTAACACAACAGTTGTCACAGTGTAACACATCAGTTGTCCAAGTGTAACAGTTGTCACAATGTAACACAACAGTTGTCACAGTGCAACAGTTGTCACAGTGTAACACAACAGTTGTCACAGTGTAACACAACAGTTGTCACAGTGTAACACAACAGTTGTCACAGTGTAACACAACAGTTGTCACAGTGTAACACAACAGTTGTCACAGTGTAACACAACAGTTGTCACAGTGTAACAGTTGTCACAGTGTAACAGTTGTCACAGTGTAACACAACAGTTGTCACAGTGTAACAGTTGTCACAGTGTAACAGTTGTCACAGTGTAACAGTTGTCACAGTGTAACAGATGTCACAGTGTAACACAACAGTTGTCACAGTGTAACAGTTGTCACAGTGTAACACAACAGTTGTCACAGTGTAACAGTTGTCACAGTGTAACAGTTGTCACAGTGTAACAGTTGTCACAGTGTAACACAACATTTGTCACAGTGTAACAGTTGTCACAGTGTAACACAACAGTTGTCACAGTGTAACACAACAGTTGTCACAGTGTAACACAACAGTTGTCACAGTGTAACAGTTGTCACAGTGTAACACACAGTTGTCACAGTGTAACACAACAGTTGTCACAGTGTAACACAACAGTTGTCACAGTGTAACACAACAGTTGTCACAGTGTAACACAACAGTTGTCACAGTGTAACACAACAGTTGTCACAGTGTAACAGTTGTCACAGTGTAACACAACAGTTGTCACAGTGTAACACAACAGTTGTCACAGTGTAACACAACAGTTGTCACAGTGTAACACAACAGTTGTCACAGTGTAACAGTTGTCACAGTGTAACACAACAGTTGTCACAGTGTAACACAACAGTTGTCACAGTGTAACACAACAGTTGTCACAGTGTAACAGTTGTCACAGTGTAACACAACAGTTGTCACAGTGTAACACAACAGTTGTCACAGTGTAACACAACAGTTGTCACAGTGTAACACAACAGTTGTCACAGTGTAACACAACAGTTGTCACAGTGTAACACAACAGTTGTCACAGTGTAACACAACAGTTGTCACAGTGTAACACAACAGTTGTCACAGTGTAACACAACAGTTGTCACAGTGTAACAGTTGTCACAGTGTAACACAACAGTTGTCACAGTGTAACACAACAGTTGTCACAGTGTAACAGTTGTCACAGTGTAACACAACAGTTGTCACAGTGTAACACAACAGTTGTCACAGTGTAACACAACAGTTGTCACAGTGTAACAGTTGTCACAGTGTAACACAACAGTTGTCACAGTGTAACACAACAGTTGTCACAGTGTAACAGTTGTCACAGTGTAACAACAGTTGTCACAGTGTAACACAACAGTTGTCACAGTGTAACAGTTGTCACAGTGTAACACAACAGTTGTCACAGTGTAACACAACAGTTGTCACAGTGTAACACAACAGTTGTCACAGTGTAACACAACAGTTGTCACAGTGTAACACAACAGTTGTCACAGTGTAACACAACAGTTGTCACAGTGTAACACAACAGTTGTCACAGTGTAACACAACAGTTGTCACAGTGTAACACAACAGTTGTCACAGTGTAACACAACAGTTGTCACAGTGTAACACAACAGTTGTCACAGTGTAACACCACAGTTGTCACAGTGTAACACAACAGTTGTCACAGTGTAACAGTTGTCACAGTGTAACACAACAGTTGTCACAGTGTAACACAACAGTTGTCACAGTGTAACACCACAGTTGTCACAGTGTAACACAACAGTTGTCACAGTGTAACACAACAGTTGTCACAGTGTAACACAACAGTTGTCACAGTGTAACACAACAGTTGTCACAGTGTAACAGTTGTCACAGTGTAACACAACAGTTGTCACAGTGTAACACAACAGTTGTCACAGTGTAACAGTTGTCACAGTGTAACACAACAGTTGTCACAGTGTAACACAACAGTTGTCACAGTGTAACACAACAGTTGTCACAGTGTAACAGTTGTCACAGTGTAACACAACAGTTGTCACAGTGTAACACAACAGTTGTCACAGTGTAACAGTTGTCACAGTGTAACAACAGTTGTCACAGTGTAACACAACAGTTGTCACAGTGTAACAGTTGTCACAGTGTAACACAACAGTTGTCAGAGTGTAACACAACAGTTGTCACAGTGTAACCCCACAGTTGTCACAGTATAACACAACAGTTGTCACAGTGTAACACAACAGTTGTCACAGTGTAACACAACAGTTGTCACAGTGTAACACAACAGTTGTCACAGTGTAACACAACAGTTGTCACAGTGTAACACAACAGTTGTCACAGTGTAACACAACAGTTGTCACAGTGTAACACAACAGTTGTCACAGTGTAACACAACAGTTGTCACAGTGTAACACAACAGTTGTCACAGTGTAACAGTTGTCACAGTGTAACACAACAGTTGTCACAGTGTAACACAACAGTTGTCACAGTGTAACACAACAGTTGTCACAGTGTAACACAACAGTTGTCACAGTGTAACACAACAGTTGTCACAGTGTAACACACAGTTGTCACAGTGTAACACAACAGTTGTCACAGTGTAACAGTTGTCACAGTGTAACAGTTGTCACAGTGTAACAGTTGTCACAGTGTAACAGTTGTCACAGTGTAACACAACAGTTGTCACAGTGTAACAGTTGTCACAGTGTAACACAACAGTTGTCACAGTGTAACACAACAGTTGTCACAGTGTAACACAACAGTTGTCACAGTGTAACACAACAGTTGTCACAGTGTAACACAACAGTTGTCACAGTGTAACACAACAGTTGTCACAGTGTAACAGTTGTCACAGTGTAACACAACAGTTGTCACAGTGTAACACAACAGTTGTCACAGTGTAACACAACAGTTGTCACAGTGTAACACAACAGTTGTCACAGTGTAACACAACAGTTGTCACAGTGTAACACAACAGTTGTCACAGTGTAACACAACAGTTGTCACAGTGTAACACAACAGTTGTCACAGTGTAACACAACAGTTGTCACAGTGTAACACAACAGTTGTCACAGTGTAACACAACAGTTGTCACAGTGTAACACAACAGTTGTCACAGTGTAACACCACAGTTGTCACAGTGTAACACAACAGTTGTCACAGTGTAACAGTTGTCACAGTGTAACACAACAGTTGTCACAGTGTAACAGTTGTCACAGTGTAACACAACAGTTGTCACAGTGTAACACTACAGTTGTCACAGTGTAACACAACAGTTGTCACAGTGTAACAGTTGTCACAGTGTAACACAACAGTTGTCACAGTGTAACACAACAGTTGTCACAGTGTAACACAACAGTTGTCACAGTGTAACAGTTGTCACAGTGTAACACAACAGTTGTCACAGTGTAACACAACAGTTGTCACAGTGTAACACAACAGTTGTCACAGTGTAACACAACAGTTGTCACAGTGTAACACAACAGTTGTCACAGTGTAACAGTTGTCACAGTGTAACACAACAGTTGTCACAGTGTAACACAACAGTTGTCACAGTGTAACACAACAGTTGTCACAGTGTAACACAACAGTTGTCACAGTGTAACACAACAGTTGTCACAGTGTAACACCACAGTTGTCACAGTGTAACACAACAGTTGTCACAGTGTAACAGTTGTCACAGTGTAACACAACAGTTGTCACAGTGTAACACAACAGTTGTCACAGTGTAACACAACAGTTGTCACAGTGTAACAGTTGTCACAGTGTAACAGTTGTCACAGTGTAACACAACAGTTGTCACAGTGTAACACAACAGTTGTCACAGTGTAACACCACAGTTGTCACAGTGTAACAGTTGTCACAGTGTAACAGTTGTCACAGTGTAACACCACAGTTGTCACAGTGTAACACTACAGTTGTCACAGTGTAACACAACAGTTGTCACAGTGTAACACCACAGTTGTCACAGTGTAACAGTTGTCACAGTGCAACAGTTGTCACAGTGTAACACAACAGTTGTCACAGTGTAACACAACAGTTGTCACAGTGTAACACAACAGTTGTCACAGTGTAACACAACAGTTGTCACAGTGTAACACAACAGTTGTCACAGTGTAACAGTTGTCACAGTGTAACAGTTGTCACAGTGTAACACAACAGTTGTCACAGTGTAACACAACAGTTGTCACAGTGTAACAGTTGTCACAGTGTAACAGTTGTCACAGTGTAACACAACAGTTGTCACAGTGTAACACAACAGTTGTCACAGTGTAACACCACAGTTGTCACAGTGTAACAGTTGTCACAGTGTAACACAACAGTTGTCACAGTGTAACACAACAGTTGTCACAGTGTAACACCACAGTTGTCACAGTGTAACAGTTGTCACAGTGTAACAGTTGTCACAGTGTAACAGTTGTCACAGTGTAACACAACAGTTGTCACAGTGTAACACAACAGTTGTCACAGTGTAACACACAGTTGTCACAGTGTAACACAACAGTTGTCACAGTGTAACACAACAGTTGTCACAGTGTAACACAACAGTTGTCACAGTGTAACACAACAGTTGTCACAGTGTAACACAACAGTTGTCACAGTGTAACACACAGTTGTCACAGTGTAACACAACAGTTGTCACAGTGTAACACAACAGTTGTCACAGTGTAACACAACAGTTGTCACAGTGTAACACAACAGTTGTCACAGTGTAACACAACAGTTGTCACAGTGTAACACAACAGTTGTCACAGTGTAACACAACAGTTGTCACAGTGTAACACAACAGTTGTCACAGTGTAACACAACAGTTGTCACAGTGTAACACAACAGTTGTCACAGTGTAACAGTTGTCACAGTGTAACACAACAGTTGTCACAGTGTAACACAACAGTTGTCACAGTGTAACACAACAGTTGTCACAGTGTAACACAACAGTTGTCACAGTGTAACACAACAGTTGTCACAGTGTAACACAACAGTTGTCACAGTGTAACAGTTGTCACAGTGTAACAGTTGTCACAGTGTAACAGTTGTCACAGTGTAACACAACAGTTGTCACAGTGTAACACAAAAGTTGTCACAGTGTAACAGTTGTCACAGTGTAACACAACAGTTGTCACAGTGTAACAGTTGTCACAGTGTAACAACAGTTGTCACAGTGTAACACAACAGTTGTCACAGTGTAACAGTTGTCACAGTGTAACACAACAGTTGTCACAGTGTAACACAACAGTTGTCACAGTGTAACACACAGTTGTCACAGTGTAACACAACAGTTGTCACAGTGTAACACAACAGTTGTCACAGTGTAACACAACAGTTGTCACAGTGTAACACAACAGTTGTCACAGTGTAACACCACAGTTGTCACAGTGTAACACAACAGTTGTCACAGTGTAACACACAGTTGTCACAGTGTAACACAACAGTTGTCACAGTGTAACACACAGTTGTCACAGTGTAACACTACAGTTGTCACAGTGTAACACAACAGTTGTCACAGTGTAACAGTTGTCACAGTGTAACACAACAGTTGTCACAGTGTAACACAACAGTTGTCACAGTGTAACACCACAGTTGTCACAGTGTAACAAACAGTTGTCACAGTGTAACACAACAGTTGTCACAGTGTAACACACAGTTGTCACAGTGTAACACAACAGTTGTCACAGTGTAACAGTTGTCACAGTGTGTAACAGTTGTCACAGTGTAACAGTTGTCACAGTGTAACACAACAGTTGTCACAGTGTAACAGTTGTCACAGTGTAACACAACAGTTGTCACAGTGTAACACCACAGTTGTCACAGTGTAACACAACAGTTGTCACAGTGTAACACAACAGTTGTCACAGTGTAACACAACAGTTGTCACAGTGTAACACAGTGTAACACAACAGTTGTCACAGTGTAACACACAGTTGTCACAGTGTAACACAACAGTTGTCACAGTGTAACACAACAGTTGTCACAGTGTAACACAACAGTTGTCACAGTGTAACACAACAGTTGTCACAGTGTAACACAACAGTTGTCACAGTGTAACACAACAGTTGTCACAGTGTAACACAACAGTTGTCACAGTGTAACACAACAGTTGTCACAGTGTAACACAACAGTTGTCACAGTGTAACACAACAGTTGTCACAGTGTAACACAACAGTTGTCACAGTGTAACACAACAGTTGTCACAGTGTAACACAACAGTTGTCACAGTGTAACACAACAGTTGTCACAGTGTAACAGTTGTCACAGTGTAACACAACAGTTGTCACAGTGTAACACAACAGTTGTCACAGTGTAACACAACAGTTGTCACAGTGTAACAGTTGTCACAGTGTAACAGTTGTCACAGTGTAACACAACAGTTGTCACAGTGTAACACAACAGTTGTCACAGTGTAACACACAGTTGTCACAGTGTAACAGTTGTCACAGTGTAACAGTTGTCACAGTGTAACACACAGTTGTCACAGTGTAACACAACAGTTGTCACAGTGTAACAGTTGTCACAGTGTAACACAACAGTTGTCACAGTGTAACACAACAGTTGTCACAGTGTAACACAACAGTTGTCACAGTGTAACACAACAGTTGTCACAGTGTAACACCACAGTTGTCACAGTGTAACACAACAGTTGTCACAGTGTAACAGTTGTCACAGTGTAACACAACAGTTGTCACAGTGTAACACAACAGTTGTCACAGTGTAACACAACAGTTGTCACAGTGTAACAGTTGTCACAGTGTAACAGTTGTCACAGTGTAACACAACAGTTGTCACAGTGTAACACTACAGTTGTCACAGTGTAACACCACAGTTGTCACAGTGTAACAGTTGTCACAGTGTAACAGTTGTCACAGTGTAACACCACAGTTGTCACAGTGTAACACAACAGTTGTCACAGTGTAACACAACAGTTGTCACAGTGTAACACCACAGTTGTCACAGTGTAACAGTTGTCACAGTGTAACAGTTGTCACAGTGTAACACAACAGTTGTCACAGTGTAACACAAACAGTTGTCACAGTGTAACACAACAGTTGTCACAGTGTAACACAACAGTTGTCACAGTGTAACAGTTGTCACAGTGTAACACAACAGTTGTCACAGTGTAACACAACAGTTGTCACAGTGTAACACAACAGTTGTCACAGTGTAACAGTTGTCACAGTGTAACAGTTGTCACAGTGTAACACAACAGTTGTCACAGTGTAACACTACAGTTGTCACAGTGTAACACCACAGTTGTCACAGTGTAACAGTTGTCACAGTGTAACACAACAGTTGTCACAGTGTAACACTACAGTTGTCACAGTGTAACACAACAGTTGTCACAGTGTAACAGTTGTCACAGTGTAACAGTTGTCACAGTGTAACACAACAGTTGTCACAGTGTAACACAACAGTTGTCACAGTGTAACACTACAGTTGTCACAGTGTAACACAACAGTTGTCACAGTGTAACACAACAGTTGTCACAGTGTAACACAACAGTTGTCACAGTGTAACACAACAGTTGTCACAGTGTAACACAACAGTTGTCACAGTGTAACACAACAGTTGTCACAGTGTAACACAACAGTTGTCACAGTGTAACACAACAGTTGTCACAGTGTAACACAACAGTTGTCACAGTGTAACACAACAGTTGTCACAGTGTAACACAACAGTTGTCACAGTGTAACACAACAGTTGTCACAGTGTAACACAACAGTTGTCACAGTGTAACACAACAGTTGTCACAGTGTAACACAACAGTTGTCACAGTGTAACACAACAGTTGTCACAGTGTAACACAACAGTTGTCACAGTGTAACAGTTGTCACAGTGTAACACAACAGTTGTCACAGTGTAACACAACAGTTGTCACAGTGTAACACAACAGTTGTCACAGTGTAACACAACAGTTGTCACAGTGTAACACCACAGTTGTCACAGTGTAACACAACAGTTGTCACAGTGTAACACAACAGTTGTCACAGTGTAACACCAGTTGTCACAGTGTAACACAACAGTTGTCACAGTGTAACACAACAGTTGTCACAGTGTAACACAACAGTTGTCACAGTGTAACACAACAGTTGTCACAGTGTAACACAACAGTTGTCACAGTGTAACAGTTGTCACAGTGTAACACAACAGTTGTCACAGTGTAACACAACAGTTGTCACAGTGTAACACAACAGTTGTCACAGTGTAACACAACAGTTGTCACAGTGTAACACAACAGTTGTCACAGTGTAACACAACAGTTGTCACAGTGTAACACCACAGTTGTCACAGTGTAACACAACAGTTGTCACAGTGTAACACCACAGTTGTCACAGTGTAACACAACAGTTGTCACAGTGTAACACAACAGTTGTCACAGTGTAACACAACAGTTGTCACAGTGTAACAGTTGTCACAGTGTAACACAACAGTTGTCACAGTGTAACACAACAGTTGTCACAGTGTAACACAACAGTTGTCACAGTGTAACACAACAGTTGTCACAGTGTAACACAACAGTTGTCACAGTGTAACAGTTGTCACAGTGTAACAGTTGTCACAGTGTAACAGTTGTCACAGTGTAACAGTTGTCACAGTGTAACACAACAGTTGTCACAGTGTAACAGTTGTCACAGTGTAACACAACAGTTGTCACAGTGTAACACACAGTTGTCACAGTGTAACACAACAGTTGTCACAGTGTAACACAACAGTTGTCACAGTGTAACACAACAGTTGTCACAGTGTAACACAACAGTTGTCACAGTGTAACACAACAGTTGTCAGTGTAACAGTTGTCACAGTGTAACACAACAGTTGTCACAGTGTAACACAACAGTTGTCACAGTGTAACACAACAGTTGTCACAGTGTAACACAACAGTTGTCACAGTGTAACACCACAGTTGTCACAGTGTAACAAACAGTTGTCACAGTGTAACACAACAGTTGTCACAGTGTAACACAACAGTTGTCACAGTGTAACAGTTGTCACAGTGTAACACCACAGTTGTCACAGTGTAACACAACAGTTGTCACAGTGTAACACAACAGTTGTCACAGTGTAACACAACAGTTGTCACAGTGTAACACCAACAGTTGTCACAGTACAGTGTAACACAACAGTTGTCACAGTGTAACACAACAGTTGTCACAGTGTAACAGTTGTCACAGTGTAACACAACAGTTGTCACAGTGTAACACAACAGTTGTCCAAGTGTAACAGTTGTCACAGTGTAACACAACAGTTGTCACAGTGTAACAGTTGTCACAGTGTAACACAACAGTTGTCACAGTGTAACACAACAGTTGTCACAGTGTAACAGTTGTCACAGTGTAACACAACAGTTGTCACAGTGTAACACAACAGTTGTCACAGTGTAACACAACAGTTGTCACAGTGTAACACAACAGTTGTCACAGTGTAACAGTTGTCACAGTGTAACACACAGTTGTCACAGTGTAACACAACAGTTGTCACAGTGTAACACAACAGTTGTCACAGTGTAACACCACAGTTGTCACAGTGTAACACAACAGTTGTCACAGTGTAACACAACAGTTGTCACAGTGTAACACAACAGTTGTCACAGTGTAACACCACAGTTGTCACAGTGTAACACAACAGTTGTCACAGTGTAACACCACAGTTGTCACAGTGTAACACAACAGTTGTCACAGTGTAACACAACAGTTGTCACAGTGTAACACAACAGTTGTCACAGTGTAACAGTTGTCACAGTGTAACACAACAGTTGTCACAGTGTAACACAACAGTTGTCACAGTGTAACACAACAGTTGTCACAGTGTAACACAACAGTTGTCACAGTGTAACACAACAGTTGTCACAGTGTAACAGTTGTCACAGTGTAACAGTTGTCACAGTGTAACAGTTGTCACAGTGTAACAGTTGTCACAGTGTAACACAACAGTTGTCACAGTGTAACAGTTGTCACAGTGTAACACAACAGTTGTCACAGTGTAACACAACAGTTGTCACAGTGTAACACAACAGTTGTCACAGTGTAACACAACAGTTGTCACAGTGTAACACAACAGTTGTCACAGTGTAACACAACAGTTGTCACAGTGTAACACAACAGTTGTCACAGTGTAACACAACAGTTGTCACAGTGTAACACAACAGTTGTCACAGTGTAACACAACAGTTGTCACAGTGTAACACAACAGTTGTCACAGTGTAACACAACAGTTGTCACAGTGTAACACAACAGTTGTCACAGTGTAACAGTTGTCACAGTGTAACACAACAGTTGTCACAGTGTAACACAACAGTTGTCACAGTGTAACACAACAGTTGTCACAGTGTAACACAACAGTTGTCACAGTGTAACACAACAGTTGTCACAGTGTAACAGTTGTCACAGTGTAACAGTTGTCACAGTGTAACAGTTGTCACAGTGTAACAGTTGTCACAGTGTAACACAACAGTTGTCACAGTGTAACAGTTGTCACAGTGTAACACAACAGTTGTCACAGTGTAACACCACAGTTGTCACAGTGTAACACAACAGTTGTCACAGTGTAACACAACAGTTGTCACAGTGTAACACAACAGTTGTCACAGTGTAACACCACAGTTGTCACAGTGTAACAAACAGTTGTCACAGTGTAACACAACAGTTGTCACAGTGTAACACAACAGTTGTCACAGTGTAACACAACAGTTGTCACAGTGTAACACAACAGTTGTCACAGTGTAACAGTTGTCACAGTGTAACACAACAGTTGTCACAGTGTAACACAACAGTTGTCACAGTGTAACACAACAGTTGTCACAGTGTAACACAACAGTTGTCACAGTGTAACACAACAGTTGTCACAGTGTAAAAACAGTTGTCACAGTGTAACACAACAGTTGTCACAGTGTAACACAACAGTTGTCACAGTGTAACAGTTGTCACAGTGTAACACAACAGTTGTCACAGTGTAACACAACAGTTGTCACAGTGTAACACAACAGTTGTCACAGTGTAACACACAGTTGTCACAGTGTAACACACAGTTGTCACAGTACAGTGTAACACAACAGTTGTCACAGTGTAACACAACAGTTGTCACAGTGTAACAGTTGTCACAGTGTAACACAACAGTTGTCACAGTGTAACACAACAGTTGTCACAGTGTACAGTTGTCACAGTGTAACACAACAGTTGTCACAGTGTACACAGTTGTCACAGTGTAACACAACAGTTGTCACAGTGTAACACAACAGTTGTCACAGTGTAACAGTTGTCACAGTGTAACACAACAGTTGTCACAGTGTAACACAACAGTTGTCACAGTGTAACAGTTGTCACAGTGTAACAGTTGTCACAGTGTAACACAACAGTTGTCACAGTGTAACACAACAGTTGTCACAGTGTAACACAACAGTTGTCACAGTGTAACAGTTGTCACAGTGTAACAGTTGTCACAGTGTAACAGTTGTCACAGTGTAACACAACAGTTGTCACAGTGTAACAGTTGTCACAGTGTAACAGTTGTCACAGTGTAACAGTGGACAGTGTACAGTTGTCACAGTGTAACACAACAGTTGTCACAGTGTAACACAACAGTTGTCACAGTGTAACAGTTGTCACAGTGTAACAACAACAGTTGTCACAGTGTAACACAACAGTTGTCACAGTGTAACACAACAGTTGTCACAGTGTAACACAACAGTTGTCACAGTGTAACACAACAGTTGTCACAGTGTAACACAACAGTTGTCACAGTGTAACAGTTGTCACAGTGTAACACAACAGTTGTCACAGTGTAACACAACAGTTGTCACAGTGTAACACAACAGTTGTCACAGTGTAACACAACAGTTGTCACAGTGTAACACAACAGTTGTCACAGTGTAACAGTTGTCACAGTGTAACACAACAGTTGTCACAGTGTAACACAACAGTTGTCACAGTGTAACACAACAGTTGTCACAGTGTAACAGTTGTCACAGTGTAACACAACAGTTGTCACAGTGTAACACAACAGTTGTCACAGTGTAACACACAGTTGTCACAGTGTAACACAACAGTTGTCACAGTGTAACAGTTGTCACAGTGTAACACAACAGTTGTCACAGTGTAACAGTTGTCACAGTGTAACAGTTGTCACAGTGTAACAGTTGTCACAGTGTAACAGTTGTCACAGTGTAACACAACAGTTGTCACAGTGTAACAGTTGTCACAGTGTAACACAACAGTTGTCACAGTGTAACACAACAGTTGTCACAGTGTAACAGTTGTCACAGTGTAACACAACAGTTGTCACAGTGTAACACAACAGTTGTCACAGTGTAACAGTTGTCACAGTGTAACACAACAGTTGTCACAGTGTAACACAACAGTTGTCACAGTGTAACACACAGTTGTCACAGTGTAACACAACAGTTGTCACAGTGTAACACAACAGTTGTCACAGTGTAACACAACAGTTGTCACAGTGTAACACAACAGTTGTCACAGTGTAACAGTTGTCACAGTGTAACACAACAGTTGTCACAGTGTAACACAACAGTTGTCACAGTGTAACACAACAGTTGTCACAGTGTAACAGTTGTCACAGTGTAACACAACAGTTGTCACAGTGTAACACAACAGTTGTCACAGTGTAACACAACAGTTGTCACAGTGTAACAGTTGTCACAGTGTAACAGTTGTCACAGTGTAACAGTTGTCACAGTGTAACACAACAGTTGTCACAGTGTAACACAAAAGTTGTCACAGTGTAACAGTTGTCACAGTGTAACACAACAGTTGTCACAGTGTAACAGTTGTCACAGTGTAACAACAGTTGTCACAGTGTAACACAACAGTTGTCACAGTGTAACAGTTGTCACAGTGTAACACAACAGTTGTCACAGTGTAACACAACAGTTGTCACAGTGTAACACAACAGTTGTCACAGTGTAACACAACAGTTGTCACAGTGTAACACAACAGTTGTCACAGTGTAACACAACAGTTGTCACAGTGTAACACAACAGTTGTCACAGTGTAACACAACAGTTGTCACAGTGTAACACAACAGTTGTCACAGTGTAACACCACAGTTGTCACAGTGTAACACAACAGTTGTCACAGTGTAACACCACAGTTGTCACAGTGTAACACAACAGTTGTCACAGTGTAACACAACAGTTGTCACAGTGTAACAGTTGTCACAGTGTAACACAACAGTTGTCACAGTGTAACACAACAGTTGTCACAGTGTAACACAACAGTTGTCACAGTGTAAACAGTTGTCACAGTGTAACACAACAGTTGTCACAGTGTAACACACAGTTGTCACAGTGTAACACAACAGTTGTCACAGTGTAACACAACAGTTGTCACAGTGTAACACAACAGTTGTCACAGTGTAACACAACAGTTGTCACAGTGTAACACAACAGTTGTCACAGTGTAACACAACAGTTGTCACAGTGTAACAGTTGTCACAGTGTAACACAACAGTTGTCACAGTGTAACACAACAGTTGTCACAGTGTAACACCACAGTTGTCACAGTGTAACACTACAGTTGTCACAGTGTAACACAACAGTTGTCACAGTGTAACAAACAGTTGTCACAGTGTAACACAACAGTTGTCACAGTGTAACACAACAGTTGTCACAGTGTAACAGTTGTCACAGTGTAACACAACAGTTGTCACAGTGTAACACAACAGTTGTCACAGTGTAACACAACAGTTGTCACAGTGTAACACAACAGTTGTCACAGTGTAACACAACAGTTGTCACAGTGTAACACAACAGTTGTCACAGTGTAACACAACAGTTGTCACAGTGTAACAAACAGTTGTCACAGTGTAACACAACAGTTGTCACAGTGTAACACAACAGTTGTCACAGTGTAACACAACAGTTGTCACAGTGTAACACAACAGTTGTCACAGTGTAACACAACAGTTGTCACAGTGTAACACAACAGTTGTCACAGTGTAACAGTTGTTACAGTGTAACACAACAGTTGTCACAGTGTAACACAACAGTTGTCACAGTGTAACAGTTGTCACAGTGTAACAGTTGTC
The DNA here is from genome assembly GCA_020271785.1 of Procambarus virginalis. Taxonomy (NCBI): domain Eukaryota; kingdom Metazoa; phylum Arthropoda; class Malacostraca; order Decapoda; family Cambaridae; genus Procambarus; species Procambarus virginalis. The sequence continues at coordinate 20,636 of WNGS01000206.1, read as the reverse complement.
ACAGTGTAACAGTTGTCACAGTGTAACAGTTGTCACAGTGTAACACAACAGTTGTCACAGTGTAACACCACAGTTGTCACAGTGTAACAGTTGTCACAGTGTAACACCACAGTTGTCACAGTGTAACACTACAGTTGTCACAGTGTAACACCACAGTTGTCACAGTGTAACAGTTGTCACAGTGTAACAGTTGTCACAGTGTAACACAACAGTTGTCACAGTGTAACACAACAGTTGTCACAGTGTAACACAACAGTTGTCACAGTGTAACACAACAGTTGTCACAGTGTAACACAACAGTTGTCACAGTGTAACACAACAGTTGTCACAGTGTAACAGTTGTCACAGTGTAACACACAGTTGTCACAGTGTAACACCACAGTTGTCACAGTGTACAACAGTTGTCACAGTGTAACAGTTGTCACAGTGTAACACAACAGTTGTCACAGTGTAACACAACAGTTGTCACAGTGTAACACCACAGTTGTCACAGTGTAACACAACAGTTGTCACAGTGTAACACAACAGTTGTCACAGTGTAACACAACAGTTGTCACAGTGTAACACAACAGTTGTCACAGTGTAACACCACAGTTGTCACAGTGTAACACTACAGTTGTCACAGTGTAACACACAGTTGTCACAGTGTAACACAACAGTTGTCACAGTGTAACAGTTGTCACAGTGTAACAGTTGCACAGTGTAACAGTTGTCACAGTGTAACAGTGTCACAGTGTAACAGTTGTCACAGTGTAACACAACAGTTGTCACAGTGTAACAGTTGTCACAGTGTAACACAACAGTTGTCACAGTGTAACACAACAGTTGTCACAGTGTAACACAACAGTTGTCACAGTGTAACAGTTGTCACAGTGTAACACAACAGTTGTCACAGTGTAACACAACAGTTGTCACAGTGTAACACAACAGTTGTCACAGTGTAACACAACAGTTGTCACAGTGTAACACAACAGTTGTCACAGTGTAACACAACAGTTGTCACAGTGTAACACAACAGTTGTCACAGTGTAACACAACAGTTGTCACAGTGTAACACAACAGTTGTCACAGTGTAACACAACAGTTGTCACAGTGTAACACAACAGTTGTCACAGTGTAACAGTTGTCACAGTGTAACACAACAGTTGTCACAGTGTAACACACAGTTGTCACAGTGTAACACAACAGTTGTCACAGTGTAACACAACAGTTGTCACAGTGTAACACAACAGTTGTCACAGTGTAACACAACAGTTGTCACAGTGTAACAGTTGTCACAGTGTAACACAACAGTTGTCACAGTGTAACACAACAGTTGTCACAGTGTAACACAACAGTTGTCACAGTGTAACAGTTGTCACAGTGTAACACAACAGTTGTCACAGTGTAACACAACAGTTGTCACAGTGTAACACAACAGTTGTCACAGTGTAACAGTTGTCACAGTGTAACACAACAGTTGTCACAGTGTAACACACAGTTGTCACAGTGTAACACAACAGTTGTCACAGTGTAACACAACAGTTGTCACAGTGTAACAGTTGTCACAGTGTAACACAACAGTTGTCACAGTGTAACAGTTGTCACAGTGTAACAGTTGTCACAGTGTAACAGTTGTCACAGTGTAACAGTTGTCACAGTGTAACACAACAGTTGTCACAGTGTAACAGTTGTCACAGTGTAACACAACAGTTGTCACAGTGTAACACAACAGTTGTCACAGTGTAACAGTTGTCACAGTGTAACACAACAGTTGTCACAGTGTAACACAACAGTTGTCACAGTGTAACAGTTGTCACAGTGTAACACAACAGTTGTCACAGTGTAACACAACAGTTGTCACAGTGTAACACACAGTTGTCACAGTGTAACACAACAGTTGTCACAGTGTAACACAACAGTTGTCACAGTGTAACACAACAGTTGTCACAGTGTAACACAACAGTTGTCACAGTGTAACAGTTGTCACAGTGTAACACAACAGTTGTCACAGTGTAACACAACAGTTGTCACAGTGTAACACAACAGTTGTCACAGTGTAACAGTTGTCACAGTGTAACAACAGTTGTCACAGTGTAACACAACAGTTGTCACAGTGTAACACACAGTTGTCACAGTGTAACAGTTGTCACAGTGTAACAGTTGTCACAGTGTAACAGTTGTCACAGTGTAACAGTTGTCACAGTGTAACACAACAGTTGTCACAGTGTAACACAACAGTTGTCACAGTGTAACAGTTGTCACAGTGTAACACAACAGTTGTCACAGTGTAACAGTTGTCACAGTGTAACAACAGTTGTCACAGTGTAACACACACAGTTGTCACAGTGTAACACAACAGTTGTCACAGTGTAACACAACAGTTGTCACAGTGTAACACAACAGTTGTCACAGTGTAACACAACAGTTGTCACAGTGTAACACAACAGTTGTCACAGTGTAACACAACAGTTGTCACAGTGTAACACAACAGTTGTCACAGTGTAACACAACAGTTGTCACAGTGTAACACAACAGTTGTCACAGTGTAACACAACAGTTGTCACAGTGTAACACAACAGTTGTCACAGTGTAACACAACAGTTGTCACAGTGTAACACAACAGTTGTCACAGTGTAACAGTTGTCACAGTGTAACACAACAGTTGTCACAGTGTAACACAACAGTTGTCACAGTGTAACAGTTGTCACAGTGTAACAGTTGTCACAGTGTAACAGTTGTCACAGTGTAACAGTTGTCACAGTGTAACACAACAGTTGTCACAGTGTAACACCACAGTTGTCACAGTGTAACAGTTGTCACAGTGTAACAGTTGTCACAGTGTAACACCACAGTTGTCACAGTGTAACACAACAGTTGTCACAGTGTAACACCACAGTTGTCACAGTGTAACAGTTGTCACAGTGTAACAGTTGTCACAGTGTAACACAACAGTTGTCACAGTGTAACACAACAGTTGTCACAGTGTAACACAACAGTTGTCACAGTGTAACACAACAGTTGTCACAGTGTAACACCACAGTTGTCACAGTGTAACACAACAGTTGTCACAGTGTAACAGTTGTCACAGTGTAACACAACAGTTGTCACAGTGTAACACAACAGTTGTCACAGTGTAACAGTTGTCACAGTGTAACAGTTGTCACAGTGTAACACAACAGTTGTCACAGTGTAACACAACAGTTGTCACAGTGTAACACACAGTTGTCACAGTGTAACACAACAGTTGTCACAGTGTAACACAACAGTTGTCACAGTGTAACACAACAGTTGTCACAGTGTAACACAACAGTTGTCACAGTGTAACACCACAGTTGTCACAGTGTAACACACAGTTGTCACAGTGTAACACACAGTTGTCACAGTGTAACACAACAGTTGTCACAGTGTAACAGTTGTCACAGTGTAACAGTTGTCACAGTGTAACAGTTGTCACAGTGTAACAGTTGTCACAGTGTAACAGTTGTCACAGTGTAACACAACAGTTGTCACAGTGTAACAGTTGTCACAGTGTAAACAACAGTTGTCACAGTGTAACACACAGTTGTCACAGTGTAACACAACAGTTGTCACAGTGTAACAGTTGTCACAGTGTAACACAACAGTTGTCACAGTGTAACACAACAGTTGTCACAGTGTAACACAACAGTTGTCACAGTGTAACACAACAGTTGTCACAGTGTAACACAACAGTTGTCACAGTGTAACACAACAGTTGTCACAGTGTAACACAACAGTTGTCACAGTGTAACACAACAGTTGTCACAGTGTAACACAACAGTTGTCACAGTGTAACACAACAGTTGTCACAGTGTAACACAACAGTTGTCACAGTGTAACAGTTGTCACAGTGTAACACAACAGTTGTCACAGTGTAACACACAGTTGTCACAGTGTAACACAACAGTTGTCACAGTGTAACACAACAGTTGTCACAGTGTAACACAACAGTTGTCACAGTGTAACACAACAGTTGTCACAGTGTAACAGTTGTCACAGTGTAACACAACAGTTGTCACAGTGTAACACAACAGTTGTCACAGTGTAACACAACAGTTGTCACAGTGTAACACAACAGTTGTCACAGTGTAACAGTTGTCACAGTGTAACACAACAGTTGTCACAGTGTAACACAACAGTTGTCACAGTGTAACACAACAGTTGTCACAGTGTAACAGTTGTCACAGTGTAACACAACAGTTGTCACAGTGTAACACAACAGTTGTCACAGTGTAACACAACAGTTGTCACAGAGTAACACAACAGTTGTCACAGTGTAACAGTTATCACAGTGTAACACAACAGTTGTCACAGTGTAACAGTTTTCACAGTGTAACAGTTGTCACAGAGTAACAATTGTCACAGTGTAACAGTTGTCACAGTGTAACACAACATTTGTCTTAGTGTAACAGTTGTCACAGTGTACCACAACAGATGTCACAGTGTAACACAACAGTTGTCACAGTGTAACAGTTGTCACAGTGTAACACAACAGTTGTCACAGTGTAACACAACAGTTGTCACAGTGTAACAGTTGTCACAGTGTAACACAACAGTTGTCACAGTGTAACACAACAGTTGTCACAGTGTAACACACAGTTGTCACAGTGTAACACAACAGTTGTCACAGTGTAACACAACAGTTGTCACAGTGTAACACAACAGTTGTCACAGTGTAACACAACAGTTGTCACAGTGTAACAGTTGTCACGGTGTAACACAACAGTTGTCACAGTGTAACACAACAGTTGTCACAGTGTAACACAACAGTTGTCACAGTGTAACAGTTGTCACAGTGTAACACAACAGTTGTCACAGTGTAACACAACAGTTGTCACAGTGTAACACAACAGTTGTCACAGTGTAACACAGTTGTCACAGTGTAACAGTTGTCACAGTGTAACAGTTGTCACAGTGTAACAGTTGTCACAGTGTAACACAACAGTTGTCACAGTGTAACACAACAGTTGTCACAGTGTAACAGTTGTCACAGTGTAACACAACAGTTGTCACAGTGTAACAGTTGTCACAGTGTAACAACAGTTGTCACAGTGTAACACAACAGTTGTCACAGTGTAACAGTTGTCACAGTGTAACACAACAGTTGTCACAGTGTAACACAACAGTTGTCACAGTGTAACACACAGTTGTCACAGTGTAACACAACAGTTGTCACAGTGTAACACAACAGTTGTCACAGTGTAACACAACAGTTGTCACAGTGTAACACAACAGTTGTCACAGTGTAACACCACAGTTTTCACAGTGTAACACAACAGTTGTCACAGTGTAACACAACGTTGTCACAGTGTAACACAACAGTTGTCACAGTGTAACACCAACAGTTGTCACAGTGTAACACACAGTTGTCACAGTGTAACACAACAGTTGTCACAGTGTACAACAGTTGTCACAGTGTAACACAACAGTTGTCACAGTGTAACACAACAGTTGTCACAGTGTAACACAACAGTTGTCACAGTGTAAACAGTTGTCACAGTGTAACACAACAGTTGTCACAGTGTAACACTACAGTTGTCACAGTGTAACACACAGTTGTCACAGTGTAACACAACAGTTGTCACAGTGTAACACAACAGTTGTCACAGTGTAACACAACAGTTGTCACAGTGTAACCAACAGTTGTCACAGTGTAACACAACAGTTGTCACAGTGTAACAGTTGTCACAGTGTAACACAACAGTTGTCACAGTGTAACACAACAGTTGTCACAGTGTAACACACAGTTGTCACAGTGTAACACAACAGTTGTCACAGTGTAACACACAGTTGTCACAGTGTAACACAACAGTTGTCACAGTGTAACACAACAGTTGTCACAGTGTAACAGTTGTCACAGTGTAACACACAGTTGTCACAGTGTAACACAACAGTTGTCACAGTGTAACACAACAGTTGTCACAGTGTAACACAACAGTTGTCACAGTGTAACACAACAGTTGTCACAGTGTAACACAACAGTTGTCACAGTGTAACACAACAGTTGTCACAGTGTAACACAACAGTTGTCACAGTGTAACACAACAGTTGTCACAGTGTAACACAACAGTTGTCACAGTGTAACACAACAGTTGTCACAGTGTAACACAACAGTTGTCACAGTGTAACACAACAGTTGTCACAGTGTAACACCACAGTTGTCACAGTGTAACAGTTGTCACAGTGTAACAGTTGTCACAGTGTAACACAACAGTTGTCACAGTGTAACAGTTGTCACAGTGTAACAGTGTCACAGGTAACAGTTGTCACAGTGTAACACAACAGTTGTCACAGTGTAACACCCAGTTGTCACAGTGTAACACCACAGTTGTCACAGTGTAACAGTTGTCACAGTGTAACAGTTGTCACAGTGTAACACAACAGTTGTCACAGTGTAACACAGTTGTCACAGTGTAACAGTTGTCACAGTGTAACACAACAGTTGTCACAGTGTAACACAACAGTTGTCACAGTGTAACACCACAGTTGTCACAGTGTAACACAACAGTTGTCACAGTGTAACACAACAGTTGTCACAGTGTAACACAACAGTTGTCACAGTGTAACAGTTGTCACAGTGTAACACAACAGTTGTCACAGTGTAACACAACAGTTGTCACAGTGTAACACAACAGTTGTCACAGTGTAACACTACAGTTGTCACAGTGTAACACACAGTTGTCACAGTGTAACACTACAGTTGTCACAGTGTAACACCACAGTTGTCACAGTGTAACACAACAGTTGTCACAGTGTAACAGTTGTCACAGTGTAACAGTTGTCACAGTGTAACAGTTGTCACAGTGTAACAGTAGTCACAGTGTAACAGTTGTCACAGTGTAACACAACAGTTGTCACAGTGTAACAGTTGTCACAGTGTAACACAACAGTTGTCACAGTGTAACACTACAGTTGTCACAGTGTAACACAACAGTTGTCACAGTGTAACAGTTGTCACAGTGTAACACAACAGTTGTCACAGTGTAACACTACAGTTGTCACAGTGTAACACAACAGTTGTCACAGTGTAACACAACAGTTGTCACAGTGTAACACAACAGTTGTCACAGTGTAACACAACAGTTGTCACAGTGTAACACAACAGTTGTCACAGTGTAACACAAGTTGTCACAGTGTAACACAACAGTTGTCACAGTGTAACACAACAGTTGTCACAGTGTAACACAACAGTTGTCACAGTGTAACACAACAGTTGTCACAGTGTAACACAACAGTTGTCACAGTGTAACACAACAGTTGTCACAGTGTAACACAACAGTTGTCACAGTGTAACACCACAGTTGTCACAGTGTAACACAACAGTTGTCACAGTGTAACAGTTGTCACAGTGTAACACAACAGTTGTCACAGTGTAACAGTTGTCACAGTGTAACAGTTGTCACAGTGTAACACAACAGTTGTCACAGTGTAACACTACAGTTGTCACAGTGTAACACCACAGTTGTCACAGTGTAACAGTTGTCACAGTGTAACAGTTGTCACAGTGTAACACCACAGTTGTCACAGTGTAACACTACAGTTGTCACAGTGTAACACCACAGTTGTCACAGTGTAACAGTTGTCACAGTGTAACAGTTGTCACAGTGTAAACAGTTGTCACAGTGTAACACAACAGTTGTCACAGTGTAACACAACAGTTGTCACAGTGTAACACAACAGTTGTCACAGTGTAACACCACAGTTGTCACAGTGTAACACAACAGTTGTCACAGTGTAACAGTTGTCACAGTGTAACACAACAGTTGTCACAGTGTAACACAACAGTTGTCACAGTGTAACACAACAGTTGTCACAGTGTAACAGTTGTCACAGTGTAACAGTTGTCACAGTGTAACACAACAGTTGTCACAGTGTAACACTACAGTTGTCACAGTGTATCACCACAGTTGTCACAGTGCAACAGTTGTCACAGTGTAACACCACAGTTGTCACAGTGTAACACTACAGTTGTCACAGTGTAACACCACAGTTGTCACAGTGTAACAGTTGTCACAGTGTAACAGTTGTCACAGTGTAACAGTTGTCACAGTGTAACAGTTGTCACAGTGTAACACAACAGTTGTCACAGTGTAACACAACAGTTGTCACAGTGTACACAACAGTTGTCACAGTGTAACACAACAGTTGTCACAGTGTAACACAACAGTTGTCACAGTGTAACACAACAGTTGTCACAGTGTAACACAACAGTTGTCACAGTGTAACACAACAGTTGTCACAGTGTAACACAACAGTTGTCACAGTGTAACACAACAGTTGTCACAGTGTAACACAACAGTTGTCACAGTGTAACACAACAGTTGTCACAGTGTAACACTACAGTTGTCACAGTGTAACACAACAGTTGTCACAGTTTAACACCACAGTTGTCACAGTGTAACACAACAGATTTCACAGTGTAACACAACAGTTGTCACAGTGTAACACAACAGTTGTCACAGTGTAACACAACAGTTGTCACAGTGTAACACTACAGTTGTCACAGTGTAACACAACAGTTGTCACAGTGTAACACAACAGTTGTCACAGTGTAACACAACAGTTGTCACAGTGTAACACCACAGTTGTCACAGTGTAACACTACAGTTGTCACAGTGTAACACAACAGTTGTCACAGTGTAACAGTTGTCACAGTGTAACACAACAGTTGTCACAGTGTAACAGTTGTCACAGTGTAACAGTTGTCACAGTGTAACAGTTGTCACAGTGTAACAGTTGTCGCAGTGTAACTGTTGTCACAGTGTAACAGTTGTCACAGTGTAACACAACAGTTGTCACAGTGTAACAGTTGTCACAGTGTAACAGTTGTCACAGTGTAACTGTTGTCACAGTGTAACAGTTGTCACAGTGTAACAGTTGTCACAGTGTAACACAACAGTTGTCACAGTGTAACACAACAGTTGTCACAGTGTAACACACAGTTTTCACAGTGTAACACAACAGTTGTCACAGTGTAACACAACAGTTGTCACAGTGTAACACTACAGTTGTCACAGTGTAACACCACAGTTGTCACAGTGTAACACTACAGTTGTCACAGTGTAACACCACAGTTGTCACAGTGTAACACAACAGTTGTCACAGTGTAACAGTTGTCACAGTGTAACAGTTGTCACAGTGTAACTGTTGTCACAGTGTAACAGTAGTCACAGTGTAACAGTTGTCACAGTGTAACACAACAGTTGTCACAGTGTAACAGTTGTCACAGTGTAACAGTTGTCACAGTGTAACTGTTGTCACAGTGTAACAGTAGTCACAGTGTAACAGTTGTCACAGTGTAACACAACAGTTGTCACAGTGTAACAGTTGTCACAGTGTAACACAACAGTTGTCACAGTGTAACACAACAGTTGTCACAGTGTAACACAACAGTTGTCACAGTGTAACACAACAGTTGTCACAGTGTAACACAACAGTTGTCACAGTGTAACACAACAGTTGTCACAGTGTAACACAACAGTTGTCACAGTGTAACACTACAGTTGTCACAGTGTAACACAACAGTTGTCACAGTGTAACACAACAGTTGTCACAGTGTAACACAACAGTTGTCACAGTGTAACACACAGTTGTCACAGTGTAACACAACAGTTGTCACAGTGTAACACACAGTTGTCACAGTGTAACACAACAGTTGTCACAGTGTAACACAACAGTTGTCACAGTGTAACACAACAGTTGTCACAGTGTAACAACAGTTGTCACAGTGTAACACAACAGTTGTCACAGTGTAACACAACAGTTGTCACAGTGTAACACAACAGTTGTCACAGTGTAACAGTTGTCACAGTGTAACAGTTGTCACAGTGTAACAGTTGTCACAGTGTAACAGTTTGTCACAGTGTAACAGTTGTCACAGTGTAACAGTTGTCACAGTGTAACACAACAGTTGTCACAGTGTAACAGTTGTCACAGTGTAACAGTTGTCACAGTGTAACAGTTGTCACAGTGTAACAGTTGTCACAGTGTAACAGTTGTCACAGTGTAACACAACAGTTGTCACAGTGTAACACAACAGTTGTCACAGTGTAACACAACAGTTGTCACAGTGTAACACAACAGTTGTCACAGTGTAACACACAGTTGTCACAGTGTAACACTACAGTTGTCACAGTGTAACACCACAGTTGTCACAGTGTAACACTACAGTTGTCACAGTGTAACACCACAGTTGTCACAGTGTAACACAACAGTTGTCACAGTGTAACAGTTGTCACAGTGTAACAGTTGTCACAGTGTAACAGTTGTCACAGTGTAACAGTAGTCACAGTGTAACAGTTGTCACAGTGTAACACAACAGTTGTCACAGTGTAACAGTTGTCACAGTGTAACAGTTGTCACAGTGTAACAGTTGTCACAGTGTAACAGTTGTCACAGTGTAACAGTTGTCACAGTGTAACACAACAGTTGTCACAGTGTAACAGTTGTCACAGTGTAACACAACAGTTGTCACAGTGTAACACAACAGTTGTCACAGTGTAACACAACAGTTGTCACAGTGTAACACAACAGTTGTCACAGTGTAACACAACAGTTGTCACAGTGTAACACAACAGTTGTCACAGTGTAACACAACAGTTGTCACAGTGTAACACAACAGTTGTCACAGTGTAACACAACAGTTGTCACAGTGTAACACAACAGTTGTCACAGTGTAACAGTTGTCACAGTGTAACACAACAGTTGTCACAGTGTAACACAACAGTTGTCACAGTGTAACACAACAGTTGTCACAGTGTAACACAACAGTTGTCACAGTGTAACACAACAGTTGTCACAGTGTAACACAACAGTTGTCACAGTGTAACACAACAGTTGTCACAGTGTAACACAACAGTTGTCACAGTGTAACACAACAGTTGTCACAGTGTAACACAACAGTTGTCACAGTGTAACAGTTGTCACAGTGTAACACAACAGTTGTCACAGTGTAACACAACAGTTGTCACAGTGTAACAGTTGTCACAGTGTAACAGTTGTCACAGTGTAACAGTTGTCACAGTGTAACACAACAGTTGTCACAGTGTAACACAACAGTTGTCACAGTGTAACACCACAGTTGTCACAGTGTAACAGTTGTCACAGTGTAAACAGTTGTCACAGTGTAACACACACAGTTGTCACAGTGTAACACAACAGTTGTCACAGTGTAACACAACAGTTGTCACAGTGTAACAGTTGTCACAGTGTAACAGTTGTCACAGTGTAACACAACAGTTGTCACAGTGTAACACAACAGTTGTCACAGTGTAACACAACAGTTGTCACAGTGTAACACAACAGTTGTCACAGTGTAACACCACAGTTGTCACAGTGTAACACAACAGTTGTCACAGTGTAACAGTTGTCACAGTGTAACACAACAGTTGTCACAGTGTAACACACAGTTGTCACAGTGTAACAGTTGTCACAGTGTAACAGTTGTCACAGTGTAACACACAGTTGTCACAGTGTAACACAACAGTTGTCACAGTGTAAAACACAGTTGTCACAGTGTAACACAACAGTTGTCACAGTGTAACACAACAGTTGTCACAGTGTAACACAACAGTTGTCACAGTGTAACAGTTGTCACAGTGTAACACAACAGTTGTCACAGTGTAACACAACAGTTGTCACAGTGTAACACAACAGTTGTCACAGTGTAACACTACAGTTGTCACAGTGTAACACCACAGTTGTCACAGTGTAACACACAGTTGTCACAGTGTAACACCACAGTTGTCACAGTGTAACACAACAGTTGTCACAGTGTAACAGTTGTCACAGTGTAACAGTTGTCACAGTGTAACAGTTGTCACAGTGTAAACAGTTGTCACAGTGTAACAGTTGTCACAGTGTAACACAACAGTTGTCACAGTGTAACAGTTGTCACAGTGTAACACAACAGTTGTCACAGTGTAACACTACAGTTGTCACAGTGTAACACAACAGTTGTCACAGTGTAACAGTTGTCACAGTGTAACACAACAGTTGTCACAGTGTAACACAGTTGTCACAGTGTAACACAACAGTTGTCACAGTGTAACACAACAGTTGTCACAGTGTAACACAACAGTTGTCACAGTGTAACACAACAGTTGTCACAGTGTAACACAACAGTTGTCAGTGTAACAGTTGTCACACAACACAACAGTTGTCACAGTGTAACACAACAGTTGTCACAGTGTAACACAACAGTTGTCACAGTGTAACACAACAGTTGTCACAGTGTAACACAACAGTTGTCACAGTGTAACACAACAGTTGTCACAGTGTAACACAACAGTTGTCACAGTGTAACACAACAGTTGTCACAGTGTAACACAACAGTTGTCACAGTGTAACACCACAGTTGTCACAGTGTAACACAACAGTTGTCACAGTGTAACAGTTGTCACAGTGTAACACAACAGTTGTCACAGTGTAACACTTGTCACAGTGTAACAGTTGTCACAGTGTAACACAACAGTTGTCACAGTGTAACACAACAGTTGTCACAGTGTAACACCACAGTTGTCACAGTGTAACAGTTGTCACAGTGTAACAGTTGTCACAGTGTAACACCACAGTTGTCACAGTGTAACATACAGTTGTCACAGTGTAACACCACAGTTGTCACAGTGTAACAGTGTCACAGTGTAACAGTTGTCACAGTGTAACAGTTGTCACAGTGTAACACACAGTTGTCACAGTGTAACAAACAGTTGTCACAGTGTAACACAACAGTTGTCACAGTGTAACACCACAGTTGTCACAGTGTAACACAACAGTTGTCACAGTGTAACAGTTGTCACAGTGTAACACAACAGTTGTCACAGTGTAACACAACAGTTGTCACAGTGTAACACAACAGTTGTCACAGTGTAACAGTTGTCACAGTGTAACAGTTGTCACAGTGTAACACAACAGTTGTCACAGTGTAACACACAGTTGTCACAGTGTAACACCACAGTTGTCACAGTGTAACAGTTGTCACAGTGTAACACCACAGTTGTCACAGTGTAACACTACAGTTGTCACAGTGTAACACACAGTTGTCACAGTGCAACAGTTGTCACAGTGTAACAGTTGTCACAGTGTAACAGTTGTCACAGTGTAACAGTTGTCACAGTGTAACACAACAGTTGTCACAGTGTAACACAACAGTTGTCACAGTGTACCACACAGTTGTCACAGTGTAACACAACAGTTGTCACAGTGTAACACAACAGTTGTCACAGTGTAACACAACAGTTGTCACAGTGTAACACAACAGTTGTCACAGTGTAACACAACAGTTGTCACAGTGTAACACTACAGTTGTCACAGTGTAACACACAGTTGTCACAGTGTAACACAACAGTTGTCACAGTGTAACACAACAGTTGTCACAGTGTAACACAACAGTTGTCACAGTGTAACACAACAGTTGTCACAGTGTAACACCACAGTTGTCACAGTGTAACACAACAGTTTCACAGTGTAACACAACAGTTGTCACAGTGTAACACAACAGTTGTCACAGTGTAACACAACAGTTGTCACAGTGTAACACAACAGTTGTCACAGTGTAACACAACAGTTGTCACAGTGTAACACAACAGTTTCACAGTGTAACACAACAGTTGTCACAGTGTAACACCACAGTTGTCACAGTGTAACACTACAGTTGTCACAGTGTAACACAACAGTTGTCACAGTGTAACAGTTGTCACAGTGTAACACAACAGTTGTCACAGTGTAACAGTTGTCACAGTGTAACAGTTGTCACAGTGTAACAGTTGTCACAGTGTAACAGTTGTCACAGTGTAACAGTAGTCACAGTGTAACAGTTGTCACAGTGTAACACAACAGTTGTCACAGTGTAACAGTTGTCACAGTGTAACAGTTGTCACAGTGTAACAGTTGTCACAGTGTAACAGTGTCACAGTGTAACAGTTGTCACAGTGTAACACAACAGTTGTCACAGTGTAACACAACAGTTGTCACAGTGTAACACAACAGTTGTCACAGTGTAACACAACAGTTGTCACAGTGTAACACCACAGTTGTCACAGTGTAACACTACAGTTGTCACAGTGTAACACCACAGTTGTCACAGTGTAACACTACAGTTGTCACAGTGTAACACCACAGTTGTCACAGTGTAACACAACAGTTGTCACAGTGTAACAGTTGTCACAGTGTAACAGTTGTCACAGTGTAACAGTTGTCACAGTGTAACAGTAGTCACAGTGTAACAGTTGTCACAGTGTAACACAACAGTTGTCACAGTGTAACAGTTGTCACAGTGTAACAGTTGTCACAGTGTAACAGTTGTCACAGTGTAACAGTAGTCACAGTGTAACAGTTGTCACAGTGTAACACAACAGTTGTCACAGTGTAACAGTTGTCACAGTGTAACACAACAGTTGTCACAGTGTAACACAACAGTTGTCACAGTGTAACACAACAGTTGTCACAGTGTAACACAACAGTTGTCACAGTGTAACACAACAGTTGTCACAGTGTAACACAACAGTTGTCACAGTGTAACACAACAGTTGTCACAGTGTAACACAAAGTTGTCACAGTGTAACACAACAGTTGTCACAGTGTAACACAACAGTTGTCACAGTGTAACAGTTGTCACAGTGTAACACACAGTTGTCACAGTGTAACACAACAGTTGTCACAGTGTAACACAACAGTTGTCACAGTGTAACACCACAGTTGTCACAGTGTAACACAACAGTTGTCACAGTGTAACACAACAGTTGTCACAGTGTAACACCACAGTTGTCACAGTGTAACACAACAGTTGTCACAGTGTAACACCACAGTTGTCACAGTGTAACACAACAGTTGTCACAGTGTAACACAACAGTTGTCACAGTGTAACACAACAGTTGTCACAGTGTAACAGTTGTCACAGTGTAACACAACAGTTGTCACAGTGTAACACAACAGTTGTCACAGTGTAACACCACAGTTGTCACAGTGTAACACTACAGTTGTCACAGTGTAACACCACAGTTGTCACAGTGCAACAGTTGTCACAGTGTAACAGTTGTCACAGTGTAACAGTTGTCACAGTGTAACAGTTGTCACAGTGTAACACAACAGTTGTCACAGTGTAACACAACAGTTGTCACAGTGTAACACAACAGTTGTCACAGTGTAACACAACAGTTGTCACAGTGTAACACAACAGTTGTCACAGTGTAACACAACAGTTGTCACAGTGTAACACAACAGTTGTCACAGTGTAACACAACAGTTGTCACAGTGTAACACAACAGTTGTCACAGTGTAACACAACAGTTGTCACAGTGTAACACAACAGTTGTCACAGTGTAACACAACAGTTGTCACAGTGTAACACAACAGTTGTCACAGTGTAACACAACAGTTGTCACAGTGTAACACAACAGTTGTCACAGTGTAACACAACAGTTGTCACAGTGTAACACAACAGTTGTCACAGTGTAACACAACAGTTGTCACAGTGTAACACAACAGTTGTCACAGTGTAACACAACAGTTGTCACAGTGTAACACAACAGTTGTCACAGTGTAACACAACAGTTGTCACAGTGTAACACAACAGTTGTCACAGTGTAACACAACAGTTGTCACAGTGTAACACAACAGTTGTCACAGTGTAACACAACAGTTGTCACAGTGTAACACCACAGTTGTCACAGTGTAACACTACAGTTGTCACAGTGTAACACAACAGTTGTCACAGTGTAACAGTTGTCACAGTGTAACAAACAGTGTAACAGTGTAACAGTTGTCACAGTGTAACAGTTGTCACAGTGTAACAGTTGTCACAGTGTAACAGTTGTCACAGTGTAACAGTTGTCACAGTGTAACAGTTGTCACAGTGTAACAGTTGTCACAGTGTAACACAACAGTTGTCACAGTGTAACAGTTGTCACAGTGTAACAGTTGTCACAGTGTAACAGTTGTCACAGTGTAACAGTTGTCACAGTGTAACAGTTGTCACAGTGTAACACAACAGTTGTCACAGTGTAACACACAGTTGTCACAGTGTAACACAACAGTTGTCACAGTGTAACACAACAGTTGTCACAGTGTAACACAACAGTTGTCACAGTGTAACACAACAGTTGTCACAGTGTAACACAACAGTTGTCACAGTGTAACACAACAGTTGTCACAGTGTAACAGTTGTCACAGTGTANNTTGTCACAGTGTAACACCACAGTTGTCACAGTGTAACACAACAGTTGTCACAGTGTAACAGTTGTCACAGTGTAACACAACAGTTGTCACAGTGTAACACAACAGTTGTCACAGTGTTAACAGTTGTCACAGTGTAACAGTTGTCACAGTGTAACATAACAGTTGTCACAGTGTAACACAACAGTTGTCACAGTGTAACACAACAGTTGTCACAGTGTAACAGTTGTCACAGTGTAACAGTTGTCACAGTGTAACACAACAGTTGTCACAGTGTAACACTACAGTTGTCACAGTGTAACACAACAGTTGTCACAGTGTAACACAACAGTTGTCACAGTGTAACACAACATGTCACAGTGTAACACAACAGTTGTCACAGTGTAACACCACAGTTGTCACAGTGTAACACAACAGTTGTCACAGTGTAACAGTTGTCACAGTGTAACACAACAGTTGTCACAGTGTAACACAACAGTTGTCACAGTGTAACACAACAGTTGTCACAGTGTAACACAACAGTTGTCACAGTGTAACAGTTGTCACAGTGTAACAGTTGTCACAGTGTAACACAACAGTTGTCACAGTGTAACACACAGTTGTCACAGTGTAACACCACAGTTGTCACAGTGTAACAGTTGTCACAGTGTAACAGTTGTCACAGTGTAACACACAGTTGTCACAGTGTAACACAACAGTTGTCACAGTGTAACAAACAGTTGTCACAGTGTAACACAACAGTTGTCACAGTGTACACAGTTGTCACAGTGTAACAGTTGTCACAGTGTAACACAACAGTTGTCACAGTGTAACACAACAGTTGTCACAGTGTAACACAACAGTTGTCACAGTGTAACACAACAGTTGTCACAGTGTAACAGTTGTTCACAGTGTAACACAACAGTTGTCACAGTGTAACACAACAGTTGTCACAGTGTAACAGTTGTCACAGTGTAACAGTTGTCACAGTGTAACACAACAGTTGTCACAGTGTAACACAACAGTTGTCACAGTGTAACACAACAGTTGTCACAGTGTAACAGTTGTCACAGTGTAACACAACAGTTGTCACAGTGTAACACAACAGTTGTCACAGTGTAACACAACAGTTGTCACAGTGTAACAGTTGTCACAGTGTAACAGTTGTCACAGTGTAACACAACAGTTGTCACAGTGTAACACAACAGTTGTCACAGTGTAACACCAACAGTTGTCACAGTGTAACAGTTGTCACAGTGTAACACCACAGTTGTCACAGTGTAACACAACAGTTGTCACAGTGTAACACACAGTTGTCACAGTGTAACAGTTGTCACAGTGTAACAGTTGTCACAGTGTAACAGTTGTCACAGTGTAACAGTTGTCACAGTGTAACAGTTGTCACAGTGTAACAGTTGTCACAGTGTAACACAACAGTTGTCACAGTGTAACAAACAGTTGTCACAGTGTAACACAACAGTTGTCACAGTGTAACACAACAGTTGTCACAGTGTAACACAACAGTTGTCACAGTGTAACACAACAGTTGTCACAGTGTAACACAACAGTTGTCACAGTGTAACACAACAGTTGTCACAGTGTAACACAACAGTTGTCACAGTGTAACACAACAGTTGTCACAGTGTAACACAACAGTTGTCACAGTGTAACACAACAGTTGTCACAGTGTAACACAACAGTTGTCACAGTGTAACACAACAGTTGTCACAGTGTAACACAACAGTTGTCACAGTGTAACACAACAGTTGTCACAGTGTAACACAACAGTTGTCACAGTGTAACACAACAGTTGTCACAGTGTAACACAACAGTTGTCACAGTGTAACACAACAGTTGTCACAGTGTAACACAACAGTTGTCACAGTGTAACACAACAGTTGTCACAGTGTAACACAACAGTTGTCACAGTGTAACACCACAGTTGTCACAGTGTAACAGTTGTCACAGTGTAACACACAGTTGTCACAGTGTAACACAACAGTTGTCACAGTGTAACACAACAGTTGTCACAGTGTAACACAACAGTTGTCACAGTGTAACACCACAGTTGTCACAGTGTAACACAACAGTTGTCACAGTGTAACACAACAGTTGTCACAGTGTAACACAACAGTTGTCACAGTGTAACAGTTGTCACAGTGTAAACAACAGTTGTCACAGTGTAACACAACAGTTGTCACAGTGTAACACAACAGTTGTCACAGTGTAACACAACAGTTGTCACAGTGTAACACAACAGTTGTCACAGTGTAACACAAACAGTTGTCACAGTGTAACACAACAGTTGTCACAGTGTAACAGTTGTCACAGTGTAACACAACAGTTGTCACAGTGTAACACAACAGTTGTCACAGTGTAACAGTTGTCACAGTGTAACACAACAGTTGTCACAGTGTAACAGTTGTCACAGTGTAACACAACAGTTGTCACAGTGTAACACAACAGTTGTCACAGTGTAACAGTTGTCACAGTGTAACACAACAGTTGTCACAGTGTAAACAACAGTTGTCACAGTGTAACAGTTGTCACAGTGTAACAGTTGTCACAGTGTAACACAACAGTTGTCACAGTGTAACAGTTGTCACAGTGTAACAGTTGTCACAGTGTAACACAACAGTTGTCACAGTGTAACACAACAGTTGTCACAGTGTAACAGTTGTCACAGTGTAACACAACAGTTGTCACAGTGTAACACAACAGTTGTCACAGTGAACACAACAGTTGTCACAGTGTAACACAACAGTTGTCACAGTGTAACACAACAGTTGTCACAGTGTAACACAACAGTTGTCACAGTGTAACACAACAGTTGTCACAGTGTAACAGTTGTCACAGTGTAACAGTTGTCACAGTGTAACACAACAGTTGTCACAGTGTAACAGTTGTCACAGTGTAACACAACAGTTGTCACAGTGTAACACAAACAGTTGTCACAGTGTAACAGTTGTCACAGTGTAACACAACAGTTGTCACAGTGTAACACAACAGTTGTCACAGTGTAACAGTTGTCACAGTGTAACACAACAGTTGTCACAGAGTAACACAACAGTTGTCACAGTGTAACAGTTATCACAGTGTAACACAACAGTTGTCACAGTGTAACAGTTTTCACAGTGTAACAGTTGTCACAGTGTAACATTGTCACAGTGTAACAGTTGTCACAGTGTAACACAACATTTGTCTTAGTGTAACAGTTGTCACAGTGTACCACAACAGATGTCACAGTGTAACACAACAGTTGTCACAGTGTAACAGTTGTCACAGTGTAACACAACAGTTGTCACAGTGTAACACAACAGTTGTCACAGTGTAACAGTTGTCACAGTGTAACACAACAGTTGTCACAGTGTAACACAGCAGTTGTCACAGTGTAACACACAGTTGTCACAGTGTAACACAACAGTTGTCACAGTGTAACACAACAGTTGTCACAGTGTAACACAACAGTTGTCACAGTGTAACACAACAGTTGTCACAGTGTAACACAACAGTTGTCACAGTGTAACAGTTGTCACAGTGTAACACAACAGTTGTCACAGTGTAACACAACAGTTGTCACAGTGTAACAGTTGTCACAGTGTAACACAACAGTTGTCACAGTGTAACACAACAGTTGTCACAGTGTAACACAACAGTTGTCACAGTGTAACAGTTGTCACAGTGTAACAGTTGTCACAGTGTAACAGTTGTCACAGTGTAACAGTTGTCACAGTGTAACACAACAGTTGTCATAGTGTAACACAAAAGTTGTCACAGTGTAACAGTTGTCACAGTGTAAACAACAGTTGTCACAGTGTAACAGTTGTCACAGTGTAACAGTTGTCACAGTGTAACACAACAGTTGTCACAGTGTAACAGTTGTCACAGTGTAACACAACAGTTGTCACAGTGTAACACAACAGTTGTCACAGTGAACAGTTGTCACAGTGCAACACAACAGTTGTCACAGTGTAACACAACAGTTGTCACAGTGTAACAGTTGTCACAGTGTAACACAACAGTTGTCACAGTGTAACACAACAGTTGTCACAGTGTAACAGTTGTCACAGTGTAACACAACAGTTGTCACAGTGTAACAGTTGTCACAGTGTAACAGTTGTCACAGAGTAACAATTGTCACAGTGTAACAGTTGTCACAGTGTAACACAACAGTTGTCACAGTGTAACAGTTGTCACAGTGTACCCAACAGTTGTCACAGTGTAACACACAGTTGTCACAGTGTAACAGTTGTCACAGTGTAACACAACAGTTGTCACAGTGTAACAAACAGTTGTCACAGTGTACAGTTGTCACAGTGTAACACAACAGTTGTCACAGTGTAACACAGTCAAAAACACAACAGTTGTCACAGTGTAACACATAGTTGTCACAGTGTAACACACAGTTGTCACAGTGTAAACACAACAGTTGTCACAGTGTAACACAACAGTTGTCACAGTGTAACACAACAGTTGTCACAGTGTAA
>WNGS01000204.1:27500-29543 GCA_020271785.1 Procambarus virginalis | reverse complement strand
TTCCACCCGTGCTGAAGAGTTTTGTCTTTGTCCACCTTGTCAATTCCTCTGAGAATTTTGTAGGTAGTGAGCATGTCCTCCCCTCGTACTCTTCTGTCTTCCAGTGTCTTAAGGTGCATCGCACGCAGCCTTACCTCGTAGTTCATGCCTCTTAGTTCTGGGACTAGCCTAGTGGTATACCTGTGAACTTTTTTCAGCTTCGTCTTGTGCTTGACAAGGTACGGGCTCCATGCTGGGGCCGCATACTCCAGGATTGGTCTTACATATGTGGTGTACAAGATTCTGAATGATTCCTTACAGAGGCCCTGAAGGCTGTTCTGAGTTAGCTAGCCTCGCATATGCTGCAGACGTCATTCTTTTTATGTGGGCTTCAGGAGACAGGTTTGGTGTGATATCACTCCTTGAGCACTTCTCTGTCTGTTTCACGAATACTTCATCTCCTATTTTATATCCTGTGTCCGGCATACTGTTTCCACCACCTAGTTGCATTACCTTGCATTTACTCGGGTTAAACTTTAGTAGCCATTTGTTGGACCATTCATTCGTCTGTCTAGGTCATCTTGTAACCTCCTACTATCTTCTTGTCTTAATCCTCCTCATAATTTTTTGCATCATCAGCAAACAACGAGAGGAACGTTTCTATACTTTCTGGGAGATCATTTACATATATCAGAAACAGTTTAGGTCCAAGGACTGACCCGTGCGGGACTCCACTGGTGACGTCTCGCCAATCTGAGACCTCACCCCTCACAATGACTCGCTATCTTCGGTTGCTTAGGTACTCCCTTATCCAATGGAGTACCTTCTTTTTCACTCCAGCCTGCATCTCCAACTTTTTTACTAGCTTATTGTACGGTACTGTATCAAAGGCTTTCTGGCAATCCAAAATATGCAGTCTACCCACCCCCTCTCTTTCTTGCCTGATTTTTGTTGCCTGATCGTAGAGTTCAATTAATCCTGTGAGGCAGGACTTGCTGTCTCTGAGCCCATGTTGATGTTGTGTTACAAAGTTCCTTCGCTCAAGATGTTCCACTAGTTTTTTTCGCACAATCTTCTCCGTCAACTTGCATGGTATGCAAGTTAGGGACACTGGCCTGTAGTTCAGTGTCACCTGTCTATCCCTCTTCTTGTCTATCGGGACTACATTAGCCGTCTTCCAAATTTTTGGCAGTTCCCCTGTTACCAATGAAATTGTTATACACCATGGAGAGTGGCAGGCACAGTGCTTCTGCTCCTTCCTTTAGTATCCAAGGGGAGATTCCATCTGGGTCTATAGCCTCTGTCACATCCAACTCTAGCAAGAGCTTCGTTACTTCCCATTGGTAATCTCAAACTCTTCAAGTGGTGCCTGGTTAACTATTCTTGCTCTTATCTGTGGAACTTCTCCTTGTTCTAATGTGAAAACCTCCTGGAATTTCTCGGAGTTCCTCGCACACTTGTCGTTTGTAGTGAATCTGTCTGCTCCTATCCTTAGTTTCATATTGTTCCTTTACTGTTGTTTTTCTCCTGATGTGGCTGTGCAGCAATTTAGGTTGAGTCATTGCCTTGAGTGCTATGTCATTTTCGTATTGACCTTCTATCTCTCTTCTCTGACGTAATCATTCCTGGCATTCTTGTATCTTTCTCGTGCGTGTGTGTGTGTGTGTGTGTGTACTCACCTAATTGTGCTTGCGGGGGTTGAGCTCTGGCTCTTTGGTCCCGCCTCTCAACCGTCACTCAACAGGTGTACAGGTTCCTGAGCCTATTGGGCTCTATCATATCTACACTTGAAACTGTGCATGGAGTCAGCCTCCACCACATCACTTCCTAATGCATTCCATTTGTCAACCACTCTGACACTAAAAAAGTTCTTTCTAAGATCTGTATGACTCATTTGGGCACTCAGTTTCCAAATGTGTCCCCTAGTGCGTGTGCCCCTTGTGTTAAATAGCCTGTCTTTATTTACCCTATCAATTCCCTTGAGAATCTTGCATGTGGTGATCATGTCCCCCCCCCTGACTCTTCTGTCTTAGAATTAAACCTCTTCTGAGGTTTAATTCCCGT
>WNGS01000204.1:7500-17500 GCA_020271785.1 Procambarus virginalis | reverse complement strand
GTCCTTCTCCTCTTCCTGAATCGATATCTCTCCGAGTATATATTGGGAACCTAGTGGCTAACTCCGCCCACAAGTTAGATAGCCTGGGGCACTCTACCAAGCCACTCCTTAAACGTCGGCATGTTTGAAGGCTACCCGCTCATTATAAGATTAGCGAGAGCCAGGTGAGAATCGCCTGGCTGACCTCAGGTCACTTGGTTTCAATTAACACTTAGAGGTGTGAGATCCAGGCCAGACAAGCTGGCGTCTGTCAAATCCTTGTCTGTGACTCATATATCTCCATGTATGGATTAAATAAAATTAAACCAAACACCTTTACAGTGTTACAAGAACATGCTATCTAAGTGAACAATATATGCAATAATTACCCTTAAACCCTTGCAACAAGAGGACCACTTTACACGAAACTGACCCCAAGACATAACATATTACGTGGCCAAGGAGGATGTCAGTGAATGTCAGACGCGGCCGCTGGTGTGAAGACGCCAACCAGCGACTCAATAAAGTCCCTCAATAAAGACTCGGGGGCACCAATAAAGCAATAATTAAAGCTGGAGCAAAGCATATGATAACCAGAGACCATAATGCGGCAGAGAGAGAGAGAAAGGTGGGGGGGAGGAAGGGAGGGGGAGAGACCCGGGCGCCGCCGGGTTAACCCCCCTCTTACAAAGCTACCAATAATGTCTCCTGATCACGCATGTAATTTAAACTCTCCAATATATGATTTAAATATAATTTCACAGTTATTTAAATCCCCAAATTTAATTTCAATTCAATCATTTAATTCATAATTAGTTTCACTTCAATCATAATATTTTCATTTACACGTACAGTAAAGCTTTGATTCCACCTCCTAACTTTCCTTGGTCGGTTGAGTTGCTGATGGCGGGGGACTGTTCTGGGGGGGAGGGGGGGGGGGAGGGGGTGGGGGGAAGGGGTGGGGGGTGGGGGGTGGGGGGGAGGGGGTGGGGGGAAGGGTGGGGGGTGGGGGGAGGGGTGGGGGGGGGGGGGGAAGGTAACTGTAATGAGCTCGCTCATTACGGCAGTAATTGGGTGACCAACTTTCGTCATTTGTAAATTTAGTAAAAAAAAAAAAAAGTGGCGCTAGAAAAGTGTGTCTGTGGTGGTGGTTGTGGTTGTGGTTGTGGTGGTGGTTGTGGTGGTGGTTGTGGTGGTGGTGGTTGTGGTGGTGGTGGTGGTGGTGGTGTTGGAGGTGGTAGTTGTGGTGGTTGGTGGTAGTTGTCGTGGTGGTGGTAGTTGTCAAAAACTTCCAACACCTCAAATACTAAGCCTTGACACAATAAGGTAAATACATTGTGTCAGGACACTAATGTTACTAACCATACTAATAGTCTAATAATTGAAAGTTTAGAAGTTCTAGAACATACGAAGGGATGACTGCGTCAGCCGTCCCATGTTCGCGGTCACTATTATTTTGCCGAACACTTGATAAAACTCCGTCTGCAATCTGCTTTCATTTGCGATTGCCATCTTAGATTAAGTTTAATCAATAACTAGATAACATTCTTTGATTTTATCTTGATAGTAAAGTTTAAAACCGCCGTAAATAAGTGCTTCATGGAGGAAGAGGAATGATCGTACTGGTCTCAATGTAACACTCCCCAAATGACTTAATTCTTGGCAGTAAGACGCCAAGAACAGTACAAAACTGTTCATAGTAATTTAGAATAAAGTCATATATAAATTAGCACCTGTCTCTCTTCATTAAAAATTTGCCCCGAAAGGTGTGTCGTGACTATGAGGTGTGAGGGAGGAGGCGGGGCGCCGCGCCACGGGGCGTGGGTCGGCACATGGCGCCAGAGACGGACGGGCGCACCACTGCGCTCTCACTGTAGACGCCATATTTGTGCTTATGAGACAGAGAAGCGTGTCTCTCGGAGGTGCAGGTTGGGCAGCAGAGTCGTGCCGTAGAACAGATTAACCGCACATCATCGGACTGTCGCATTCTCCAAGCTTGAGAGAACGTGTCCAGGTTGTGTAATATATTTATTACTCGAGCTCTGTAAGATTAGAATGTCAATCGGGTTACAAGATATATCTAATAAAAAAGCCCAGTAAGCTTCTCTCAGTCCTCATTAGGTACTATCTCAAATGTTGTTATGTCAATATAGTAGACTGTGGTAATTAGTATATTCTGAAATCTTGGCAGATGTACTGTGTCGACGTGAGAGAGTACTGCACGTGTTGCAACACGTGGAGTACTGCACGCAGGGACCACGAGGCCCACCTTGAGTGCATGACCCACCTGTTGTCTTATCTCGGCTCCCAGCTTGTCTAGCAGGAACTCTTCTCACCAGTCAAGCTTAAGTTTTCTTAAAATTAACCAACAGTAGTGTAACATTCTAACCAATTCATTTAAATATTATTTTATCCTAAATAATTAAGTTGGTTTAGCATTATTAAACCAGCCAAAAAAAAATTGTGTATGGGGTATCATCTAGCAGGAATTAAACATAAACATACAGTCCACTTTCTACACTCCACGTACTGATAATAAATGTAAATTTAAATAAACACCTGCTAGGAATTCCCCAAAGAACATACTGGTGGTGAGACACTTCCAGTTTTCTGCAGGTTATATCGCTGATCGAGTGAGTCGCTCATCCTGTCACGTAACTGAACTCTCTCTCCATAAGAGTGCACGTCTGTGTCAATGTTGGAGGCAAGAGTACACAGTGCAGCATTAATGGTGACACAGAGGGGATGGGGCTCGGGGTTGGCCCATATTCACCAAGCCTGATAATATGAAATGTTCAGCCCCGAGCCCCTAGACTTTTGCATTTGCATAATACATGACAAATTTGCATTCAGTGGGCAGCAATTTAGTTACAGTGGTTCAGAGAGTGTTGAGGGAAAACAGTTAGTGATGTGAGAAACATGGGGGGGGGGAGGTGGTGGGGAGAGGGGGATAGGTGGTGGGGAGAGGGAGGGGGGTAGGTAGTGTGGGAGAGGGAGGGGAGGATAGGTGGTGGGGAGTAAAACACAATGGGGGGAGTTGAAAGGAATACGATACTTCATCCTTTATCAACATATTCACATATTATCACTTTCCCATCACCTTAAATAGAATCATAAACGAAGTATGATTACACTGATATATACACGTGTCGCCCTCATAGGACACTAAGCGCTCCTCGATGCTCAAACGATGCAGCCTTGTCAACTTCTGTGTTTCCTCAACACACAGTACCGTCCTCAACCAGTACTGGGAAACACCAACGAGTCTACCCTAGCCATGGGCCAGCCTGTCTACAGTCTCACTAGGTGCTCCCTGTGAACGCCCACAATCACTCTCCAGCCTGGTGCTGGTAGAGAACATCAGCCTCGTGCTGCTGGGCCTCTACACGAACAAATACAAGGGTAGCGAACCCCTGGCAGGAGCTTCTTGCAACTAGCTAGTTACACTCCTCCGTAGCATCTCACTGTCGGTCGTCTCTTCCTCTAACCAGTCCCGGGATACGCGGAATTCTGTCACCGCCACTTCACAGGCAGACAGTAGATACTACTCAGTTCCTCTTCGGCGGCGGCTCACTGCTCACGTAAAGCAGAATGAAGTAGAGAGATAATGGCTGCCTTGGGTAGACTGCTTGTCATCGTACCACTGCTGCCCCACGTCGCCTCTGTGGATACAGCAACCCGTTCTCGCACTTTCTTTCAGTCAATATTGACTTATTAAATACGTGCATATGTGACATACTAAACATACTAGTCTACCTTGAAAAGCTTCATAGAAAACACCGACCTTACCTAACCTTCTTAGTATGTTAAGATAAGCATCTTATTGCTTGGTTGGGATTTGAGAGGGTTAATGGAGATAGGGGGAAAAGCGACGTTGGGGAGCAAAGAGATGGGAAGATTCGGGGCCTTTTGAGATTTCGTGGGGGTAGGGGGAGGGGGGAGGAGGAAGGGAAGGAGGAGGAGGAAGGAGAGGGGTGATTAGAGACTATCGCATCAGGTGGCAGGTGATGTTAATCTTATCTCCAAGAGACACAGAGCCCAACACTTGGTAATTAAGGCATCAAGAATATGACAGAACTCGTATAACCCCACCCACACACACACTATTAGAATCTTTAATAATCTAATAAAAGCTAAGTAGATTAGAACACTAAACTAAGTAGTGAGAGAGGCAAGAGCAACAACAGAGCCAGCTTTAAGGTTCCTCTAATTATTACTCCTTCTCACCATCAAGTTACGGGCTCACCATAGGCCGTGCTACTTGGAACTTTGTTCCAGGTAGCGAATCTTTAACAACAACAACAACAACCTTCTCACCAGCATCTCTCTGCTCTCTCATTGTGTGTGTGCGTGAAGCTCCCGGTAACATCATAGTGACACCTTCACAACGTTTTCTCTTCAAATGGTTCCTTCACGTTTTTACTCCGTTTCTTTCATCCTTCATAACGTTTCTTTCATCCTTCATAACGTTTCTTTCATCCTTCATAACGTTTCCTTCATCCTTCATAACGTTTCTTTCATCCTTCATAACGTTTCCTTCATCCTTCATAACGTTTCTTTCATCCTTCATAACGCGTGTTGGACTAACTCGTGTTAGTGTTAACCGGCGTCTGCTGCTTGGCTTTATCCTGCTGGCTTATTGCCTGGGGTTATCTGCGGTTGTACACACACACACACACACACACACACACACACAAGAGTGTGGGGGGGGGAAGCACGTATTTCCGCCGACACATGCAAATTTTGGTATATGCAAATTACCCCTGACATATTTTCCTCTAGTATAAACTAGCGCCGGACCCCGTGTGCCTGGTGTATGTCTGTGTGTCCTCTGGGGAGAGTGTATTGTGTACTGAGAGGTGCTGGCCTCCTGTGTGTCCTCTGGGGAGAGAGTATTGTGTACTGAGAGGTGCTGGCCTCCTGGGTGTCCTCTGGGGAGAGAGTATTGTGTACTGAGAGGTGCTGGCCTCCTGGGTGTCCTCTGGGGAGATAGTATTGTGTACTGAGAGGTGCTGGCCTCCTGTGTGTCCTCTGGGGAGAGAGTATTGTGTACTGAGAGGTGCTGGCCTCCTGGGTGTCCTCTGGGGAGAGAGTATTGTGTACTGAGAGGTGCTGGCCTCCTGGGTGTCCTCTGGGGAGAGAGTATTGTGTACTGAGAGGTGCTGGCCTCCTGTGTGTCCTCTGGTGAGTGTATTGTGTACTGAGAGGTGCTGGCCTCCTGTGTGTCCTCTGGGGAGAGAGTATTGTGTACTGAGAGGTGCTGGCCTCCTGGGTGTCCTCTGGGGAGAGAGTATTGTGTACTGAGAGGTGCTGGCCTCCTGGGTGTCCTCTGGGGAGAGAGTATTGTGTACTGAGAGGTGCTGGCCTCCTGTGTGTCCTCTGGGGAGAGAGTATTGTGTACTGAGAGGTGCTGGCCTCCTGTGTGTCCTCTGGGGAGAGAGTATTGTGTACTGAGAGGTGCTGGCCTCCTGTGTGTCCTCTGGTGAGAGAGTATTGTGTACTGAGAGGTGCTGGCTTCCTGCACGG
This sequence comes from Procambarus virginalis, assembly GCA_020271785.1. NCBI lineage: Eukaryota > Metazoa > Arthropoda > Malacostraca > Decapoda > Cambaridae > Procambarus > Procambarus virginalis. Next base: position 11,995 of record WNGS01000204.1, on the reverse strand, counting down.
CTCCCCAGACCCCCGCCAGGGTCTGTTGGCCAGATTTTCCTTAGCAGAGTAAAGACTTTCAATTCTCGTCCTTTACCAGGTGTCTGTTTCACTGTCACTTTCTTTCTCTGTGTCTGTCTGCTTCACTGTCTGTCTGCTGCACTGACTGTCTGCCTTACTGTCTGTCTCACTGTCTGTCTGCTGCACTAACTGTCTGCCTTACTGTCTGTCTCACTGTCTGTCTGTCTGCCTGACTGTCAGTCTGCCTCACTCTGTCTGCCTCACTGTCAGTCTGCCTCACTGTCTGTCTGCCTCACTGTCTCCCTCCACCCCCTCGTTGTGGTCCAACATAGTCTACAAAGGCCTTTAAATCACAGTTGTCAGACACACAACCAAACCAGAACATACAGAGGGAGGGTGAGAGAGAGGGAGGGTGAGAGAACATGAGCATGGTATTAAAAGTCTCCACACACATGGTCGCCCAAGCACCCACAGCAGGAGGTGCTCAATATGGGGTCACCTGTGTTGCAATGTTTACTACACTTAGAGCGCACTCACTCACTCACACTCGGGACCTCTCGACTCTAAACACGGGGGGGGGGCGGGGGATAGGGGAGCTGGGGGGGAAGGGCTCTGCAGGGGCACAGAAGACAATGCTACTGAACCATCATTGTTGATTACTCATTTGTGACCAATTCTCTTATACCCTCGACAAGACTGACTGTGGCCCTCCAGTGGCTGAGGAAGGAGTGACTGTGGCCCTCCAGTGGCTGAGGAAGGAGTGACTGTGGCCCTCCAGTAGCTGAGGAAGGAGTGACTGTGGCCCTCCAGTGGTTGAGGAAGGAGTGACTGTGGCCCTCCAGTGGCTGAGGAAGGAGTGACTGTAGCCCTCCAGTGGCTGAGGAAGGAGTGACTGTGGCCCTCCAGTAGCTGAGGAAGGAGTGACTGTAGCCCTCCAGTGGCTGAGGAAGGAGTGACTGTGGCCCTCCAGTAGCTGAGGAAGGAGTGACTGTGGCCCTCCAGTAGCTGAGGAAGGAGTGACTGTGGCCCTCCAGTAGCTGAGGAAGGAGTGACTGTGGCCCTCCAGTAGCTGAGGAAGGAGTGACTGTGGCCCTCCAGTGGTTGAGGAAGGAGTGACTGTAGCCCTCCAGTGGCTGAGGAAGGAGTGACTGTGGCCCTCCAGTGGCTGAGGAAGGAGTGACTGTGGCCCTCCAGTAGCTGAGGAAGGAGTGACTGTGGTCCTCCAGTAGCTGAGGAAGGAGTGACTGTGGTCCTCCAGTGGCTGAGGAAGGAGTGACTGTGGTCCTCCAGTGGCTGAGGAAGGAGTGACTGTAGCCCTCCAGTAGCTGAGGAAGAGTGACTGTGGCCCTCCAGTAGCTGAGGTTTAGCTACTAGCTCCAGTAACTATGTCTACTGATACAACATTGTGACAACGGTGTCGTTACGTTGTGCGCGACCGACACCTGAAATATCTATTGAAAAACTCAATGGAAAACCAAACTACAATTTCATGCTTCACAGGAGTCACTGGTGTGTGTGTACTCACCTAGTTGTACTTACCTAGTTGTGCTTGGGGGTTGAGCTCTGGCTCTTTGGTCCCGCCTCTCAGCCGTCAATCAACAGGTGTACAGGTTCCTGAGCCTATTGGGCTCTATCATATCTACACTTGAAACTGTGTATGGAGTCAGCCTCCACCACATCACTGCCTAATGCATTCCATTTGTTAACTATTATGACACTGAAAAAATTCGTTCTAATGTCTCTGTGGCTCATGTGGGTACTTAATTTCCACCTGTGTCCCTTGTTCGTGTCCCACCCGTGCTGAAGAGTTTGTCTTTGTCCACCCTGTCAATTCCTCTGAGAATTTTGTAGGTAGTGATCATGTCCCCCCCCCCGTCCTCTTCTGTCTTCCAGTGTCTTAAGGTGCATCGCACGCAGAGGCATGAACCTCGTAGTTCATGCCTCTTAGTTCTGGGACTAGCCTAGTGGTATACCTGTGAACTTTTTCCAGCTTCGTCTTGTGCTTGACAAGGTACGGGCTCCATGCTGGGGCCGCATACTCCAGGATTAGTCTTACATATGTGGTGTACAAGATTCTGAATGATTCCTTACACAGGTTCCTGAAGGCTGTTCTGAAGTTAGCCAGCCTCGCATATGCTGCAGACGTTATTCTTTTTATGGGCTTCAGGAGACAGGTTTGGTGTGATATCAACTCCTTGAGCTTTCTCTTTGTCTGTTTCACGAAGTACTTCATCTCCTATTCTATATCCTGTGTCCGGCATACTGTTTCCACCACCTAGTTGCATTACCTTGCATTTACTCGGGTTAAACTTTAGTAGCCATTTGTTGGACCATTCATTCGGTCTGTCTAGGTCATCTTGTAACCTCCTACTATCTTCCTGTCTTAATCCTCCTCATAATTTTTGCATCATCAGCAAACAACGAGAGGAACGTTTCTATACTTTCTGGGAGATCATTTACATATATCAGAAACAGTTTAGGTCCAAGGACTGACCCCTGCGGGACTCCACTGGTGACGTCTCGCCAATCTGAGACCTCACCCCTCACAATGACTCGCTATCTTCGGTTGCTTAGGTACTCCCTTATCCAATGGAGTACCTTCTTTTTCACTCCAGCCTGCATCTCCAACTTTTTTACTAGCTTATTGTACGGTACTGTATCAAAGGCTTTCTGGCAATCCAAAAATATGCAGTCTACCCACCCCCTCTCTTTCTTGCCTGATTTTTGTTGCCTGATCGTAAAATTCAATTAATCCTGTGAGGCAGGACTTGCTGTCTCTGAGCCCATGTTGATGTTGTGTTACAAAGTTCCTTCGCTCAAGATGTTCCACTAGTTTTTTTCGCACAATCTTCTCCGTCAACTTGCATGGTATGCAAGTTAGGGACACTGGCCTGTAGTTCAGTGTCTCCTGTCTATCCCTCTTCTTGTATATCGGGACTACATTAGCCGTCTTCCAAATTTTTGGTAGTTCCCCTGTTACCAATGAATTGTTATACACCATGGAGAGTGGCAGGCACAGTGCTTCTGCTCCTTCCTTTAGTATCCAAGGGGAGATTCCATCTGGGTCTATAGCCTTTGTCACATCCAACTCTAGCAAGAGCTTCCTTACTTCCCATTGGTAATCTCAAACTCTTCAAGTGGTGCCTGGTTAACTATTCTTGCTCTTATCTGTGGAACTTCTCCTTGTTCTAATGTGAAAACCTCCTGGAATTTCTCATAGTTCCTCGCACACTTGTCGTTTGTAGTGAATCTGTTTGCTCCTATCCTTAGTTTCAACTTGTTCCTTTACTGTTGTTTTTCTCCTGATGTGGCTGTGCAGCAATTTAGGTTGAGTCATTGCCTTGAGTGCTATGTCATTTTCGTATTGACCTTCTATCTCTCTTCTCTGACGTAATCATTCCTGGCATTCTTGTATCTTTCTCGTGCGTGTGTGTGTACTCACCTAATTGTGCTTGCGGGGGTTGAGCTCTGGCTCTTTGGTCCCGCCTCTCAACCGTCACTCAACAGGTGTACAGGTTCCTGAGCCTATTGGGCTCTATCATATCTACACTTGAAACTGTGCATGGAGTCAGCCTCCACCACATCACTTCCTAATGCATTCCATTTGTCAACCACTCTGACACTAAAAAAGTTCTTTCTAACATCTGTATGACTCATTTGGGCACAGTTTCCAAATGTGTCCCCTAGTGCGTGTGCCCCTTGTGTTAAATAGCCTGTCTTTATTTACCCTATCAATTCCCTTGAGAATCTTGCATGTGGTGATCATGTCCCCCCCCTGACTCTTCTGTCTTCCAGCGAAGTGAGGTTTAATTCCCGTAATCTCTCTTCGTAGCTCATACCTCTCAGCTCGGGTACTAGTCTGGTGGCAAACCTTTGAACCTTTTCCAGTTTAGTCTTATCCTTGACTAGATATGGACTCCATGCTGGAGTCGCATACTCCAGGATTGGTCTGACTTATGTGGTATACAAAGTTGTGAGTGATTCTTTACACAAGTTTCTGAATGCCGTTCTTATGTTAGCCAGCCTGGCATATGCCGCTGATGTTATCCTCTTGATATGGCTGCAAGGGACAGATCTGGCGTGATATCAACCCCCAAGTCTTTTTATCTCTCTGACTCTTGAAGAATTTCATCTTCCAAATGATACCTTGTATCTGGCCTCCTGCTCCCTACACCTATCTTCATTACATTACATTTGCTTGGGTTAAACTCTAACAACCATTTGTTGGACCAGCTTCAGCATGTCCAGGCCTTCTTGAGCCTCAAGCTGCCCTTCAGGTGGTTGTGAGTGCAAGTTTACGAGTTGTTTATAAGCAAATTATACGCAAGAAGCTAAACACACAAACATCCGTAAACAAGGGCATATATACAGTATATCAGACCAGGAAGGAGGCATTACACCACCTCCAATGACAGTTCCACGATAACCTTGGCCGTTATCACCCAAACATGTCTGAACGCTCTCTGATAACCACCGTTCATGTCCAGACATTTCA
>WNGS01000204.1:0-2500 GCA_020271785.1 Procambarus virginalis | reverse complement strand
GACTGTTGCTAATCGCCTGTAACTATTGCTAATCACGTGTGACTGTTGCTAATCACATGTAACTATTGCTAATCACGTGTGACTGTTACTAATCGCCTGTAACTATTGCTAATCACGTGTGACTTGCTAATCACCTGTAACTATCGCTAATCACGTGTGACTGAAGGTGTGGTCTTCACAGATCCCGTGAGAGGAATGTGCGAGGGTCGCCGAGGCGTGCGGTGGAGAAGCGCGGGTTCCCCATCACAGTGGACCACCAGGAAGGGACGAGTCAGTGTCAGGAGCCACGTCTGCCGCCAAACTTCGTATACAAGAACAATATCAGCAGCAAGAACAGCAACAGCGGTGCCAAGAGAAACAGTGGGCACAGCAGCAGCAGCAACATCAGGTGTATCTTCGTTGCCAACCACATCATCAGCAAGCAGCTCCTAAGTCACCAGCATCAACAGCATAACAGCAGCAGCAACAGCAGCGAAAATGTGTAGACATGCCGACTATCAGCAACATGAAGGGTACGACGAAGGCCTACAGCTGGGCCAACTGCAGGAGGAGAAGACTCGCCTATTGCAGCGGCTGCATGAGCTGAGGGCGTGGCAGCAGTGCGTAGTGTGTATGGACGCTGATATTGGCGCGGTGTTCGTGCCCTGCGCCCACCTGGTGGCCTGCCGCCCTGTGCCGCCTCCCTCGCCTGCTGCCCCGTGTGCCGCGCCACCATCCACTACCTCGCCCCCGTCACGCTACGTTGACCACCCACCTGCTGAAGGCCTCCTGTGGGTCTAGTGTTGCTGGACGCGAACAGTCAAGAGTGTAGGGAGTTAACTCCAGGAAAGGTAACCGAATCGCCGGAATATTTGCTAGGTTTTGTCAATGGTTAGTTTCCCCTACTCCTGTCTCTCTAAGACAGGAGTCGACCTGGCTGTCTCCTTGCTACTCTGCTCGACAGGAAATCGAGGAATTACTTCACTGTCAATTATCCCGCGCCGTAGTGTTGATGGTGTCTATTGTCTTATTGGAAAATCTCCTCGAAACTGAATCATTATATCTTAAATCTGATATACCAACGTCCGTGCAGGAACCTAAATTAAATATTATGGTATAATGCACAATGAAATCATAACAAAGTTGACCAATCCGTGAATATATAATGTGGCTATATTGTGGGATCGAACTTGTGGATAATTCTTTGTGTTGATTACAACAAAATACTTGATACTCGCGAATCTCAGTCAGTGTGTTGACATTCATACGTCCTCTGATTTAACCAACGGTTTATTTAGGTTAATGAACAATTGTATCCTGGTTACCCACTATCCAGCAACAAAATAACATTAGCAAGTGCCTATAAAAAGCATTTAATGACATGTTTATTTTGCTCCTTTAAAACTAATAGAAGATTTGATTTATAAGAAGAGGAGGGGAATTTTGAAGACATTATACATATATACAATATATATAAATATTGTGATAGAAAAAAAAGAAGTGTAGGTTTCGGCAGTCCTCCTTATGGCTGTTCAATGCCAATCACATTTACAAAAAAAAAAAAAGCGACTGCTTGCTGTTGTTGTCTGTGGTAAAGCAGGGAAAACACGCAAAACACATAGTATGAACAATGAAACTTTAACTTGAAAAATTATGAACAAAGAGAATCCCTTGGCTATGTACAGTGCAAACAAAAGTCAAAAAATAACCAAAATTGAGAACAGGGATGACGTTACTCTACAAATAAATAAAGACAAGAAATGAATTAACAGGTGCTGAGAATAAAGCGCTGGCTGAGAACATCCACTAATAAACAGAGCGTATATCAGTTGGTTGTTTTCAGCTTGAGAGCACAGGATATTCTAACTTCAATGACTGGTTCAGGCCCAGACATCGGCTAGGTAGATGGCGCTGAGGTGCAGAGGTGCAGTCGGTGATTCACCAATCAGAAGCGGCGGGCTGGAAGTGGTAGTTTGGTGATCGGCGACGATGGAGGGGGGAGGAGGAGAGCGTGTATCTGATATGTATGCGCTTGGCAAAAGCGCATTTTACACAATACGTACTACTCTTGCTAATAGTACCTAGATGTTTTAGATGTACTGAAGTAACTTGATGGTAGGAAAGAGCAGGCCAAATCTCTCTTGAAGGAGATTATCGTAACAATATATATGTCGTACCTAGTAGCCAGAACGCACTTCTCAGCCTACTATGCAAGGCCCGATTTGCCTAATAAACCAAGTTTTCATGAAATAATGTTTTTTCGACTACCTAACCTACCTAACCTAACTAACCTAACCTAACCTAACCTAACCTAACTTTTTCGGCTACCTAACCTAACCTATAGAGATAGGTTAGGTTAGGTAGGGTTGGTTAGGTTTCGGTCATATATCTACGTTAATTTTAACTCCAATAAAAAAAATTGACCTCATACATAATGAAATGGTTACTTTATCATTTTATAAGAAAAAATTTGAGAAAATATATTAATTCATGAAAACTTGGCTTATTAGGCAAATCGGGC
>WNGS01000202.1:43954-56080 GCA_020271785.1 Procambarus virginalis | reverse complement strand
ACCTCTATCAAAATCTCAGGATAAACATACCCAAATTTGTAACAAATTAGATGGCAAATTTCTTGGCGTTCTCATTGATCACAAGCTGAAATTTCCAGGGACACATCTAAATATATCAAAAAAAGTTCTAAAAAACTGTTGGCATTAGTTCTAAGATCAGATATATGTACCCCGCCACCTGCCCTGGTGACTCTCTATTACTCCCTCATCTATTCCTATACCCTCAACTAATGGTATTTGTGCTTGGGGGGTTCTACTACCCAAAATCATTACGTCCTCTAATTAACACAAAAAAGGCTGCTATTACGACAAAATCCAACTCTGGCCTCAGACATCCCTCGGTACCCCTACTCAATCTCTGAATATGTTAGATATTAAGTCACTGCACATTCTCTCAATTGCACTTTACATTTATAAAAGTGTGATGCTAATCCTGACCTCAAAAGCTTCATTGAAGGTTGTAACAGAACCCATGAGCCCACACCAGAAATAAATACAATGTTTTGATATTCCAAGAGTACGAATTAATCAAACTAAAAATGCTGTACAAATCAAGGGACCCAGATTATGGTGGAATGACCTTCCAAACCATGTAACGACCAGTTTAAGATAAAACAGGACACTACCTAATAAATTCCCTGTAGCCTACCCTACCCCTCTATCGTCAACCCATGTCTGTTATCTCTTTTAGTCAACGCTGTTTGTCGATCCTATTGTATTTGTGCGCTTTTTTTCAGCCCATGTACCCCCCTTTTTTTATCTCTCTATTTTTATATGTTCTGAACACATTTTATTCTTTATACTCAATTAGTCATTAAGCTTCTAGTCATTTAAGTTTTTCATGCCCCGAAACGCTTTGCGTATAGTAGTGGCTTTTAGGCATTGTATGTACTAGCCCTATTCTATAAATCAATCATTCTTTGTAAAATCTCTGGTATGTATGTCCCCTTACCTAATAAATATTTATTTATTTTATTATTTTATATTTATTTGAGAAGGCCATTAATGTAGATGAGAAAAAATGGAGAGGGGTCTCAAGTATGCTGCCCTGGGGAACACCAGTGTTGATGGGTAGGGGTAGGTGGGAAAAATTAAATATTCACAGAAAACATAATGGAGACTGGCAGTAAGGGTAAAAAAAGGAACTTAAGGTACTGCAGGGAGTGCCTTCTGACTCCATGTAATGTTGTAATTTAAGCGAAGAAGGTTGTGGATGGTTGACAGTGTGTCAAAAGCCTTACGCAGGTCCACCAATAACCCAATAGGGAACTCATTTATTTATTTAAGAGCTGCATGTATCAACGGATTATCATACTAATAAGTGCATCATTAGTGCTTTTTTTGGGGCTTAAGCCATATTGACAAGAGCATAAGTATAGTTGAGTGCGTGGCTAGATAAGAGTAAAGCTGCACGTAGATAAAGTTTTGTCAAATATTTTAGACAATTAAGTTTGGCAGAATTTATATAGGTTTGAAGTTGTTACACATCAGTGAGATCACCACATTCATGGACAGGGGTTACTCTCGCTTTTTTTTTTAGGAATATCTGGAAAGGTTGGAGTTCAAGTGACTTGTTGAAGAGCAATGCAATGGCAGGAGCTAAAAATATGCAGGCTTTTTTGTAAATAAGAGTTTGGGTATCTCCTCAAGCGCACTCGACTTGGTTTTAAGGGAAAGGATATGTCAGTAACATCAGTGGTAATAGTAGGCATTAGGTACGAAAGACTGTGGTGAGTTACCTGTAAGATAGTCCTGAATATTAGTACTTGAAGATGGAATATCATTTGCAAGGGCTGGCCCAATGGAACGAAAAGAACCTATTGAACTTAAAAGCAGTGTCAGAGGCTGTAAGCTGACCATTGTTATTGAACAGGAGTATTGGTTTGTTATTTAAAATCTAATTTGATCCCAATATTTGTGAAATTGTGCTCCATGTTTTTCCTTAATGTTTGCTTTTTGTGTGGGTAATTTTAGTATTACTTTGCCTCGACAGATATGTATTCCTCTTTAGTTGCTGTTTCACTAATTAGTTTAGATAGCAATGATGAGTAAGTCTTTGAAAATGTCTCTTGGAGCGATTCCTAACTTATACTTTTTCTCAAGGTCATTTTTTTATTAATGTATTTAAGTATCCCCTTTGTAAGCCCAGGATTGTTTAGTCCTTTTTAGTTGTGACTTGTTTGGTCAGCATAGGCCAGTGGGTGTTATAAAGGCGGAGAGTTTTTTTAAGAAGAAATGATTGCACTGCTAGGGTGATGTCCGCGTATGTTCACTAATTCGGATTCCCAGTTGATATTAGCAGCAGCAGAGCTATAAAATTGCCTGTAGCAGTTTCACTGTGTAGCCTAAAGCTCATCTCCCTTGTGTCTAGAGGTGGTTTGTTAATGGTTGGTTAGGAGAAATGTGAGGTAATGATCTGTAGTGCTATCGGCTGATTATCCCTGCAGTAAGTGGAGAGGTATATGTTGGTCCAGATGTGATCAAGAGCCGGGGCAGTACTGTCAGTGATTCTAGTAGGTCTAGTGATTAAGGGTACAAGAAAGCAGGAATTCATACAGTTCAGGAAACTAGCAGCAGGAGGGTTATCATGCTCGTAGAGGTCAATGTTAAAGTCCTCAGAAATAATTAAGTGTTTTTTTTTTCAGTCTGTTCTCTAGTATGAGATTTCTATGGTGTTAGAGTTAAATTCAGTTACAGCTGTTAGGGATAGCCTGTAGACTGCTCCCACAGTTAAGACAGCATCGTTACCCTTTGACTGCAGAAATAGGCAAATATATAAGGGTCCATAACGGTCTCTAGATTTAATTACTTTAGCACGTCATTTCATGGTAAGTAGTAAAGGGCAGTACCACCACCTCTTTGGATAGGACGACAGTTGTGAATAGCTGTGTAGTTAGGATGTTGTAGAGGTGAGTAGTGTCCTCTTTTAACCACGTTTCAGTAAACACAATAAAAGAGAATTTGTTGTCAACTGTTTGAATCAGGACATTAACACCATCAAAGTGCTTGCTTAGAGATCTTACATTCACGTTAATTACAGAAACATTGTGATACACGCCTGGTGGTGTCTGTGTATAGCTGAGATAGTCTTGGTAGTAAGGTTGATGTAAAGTCATTCCTGGTTACTGACTTTAATACTTAAACGATTACATGACTAGTAGCTCCCAAGCTTGGCAGGCGTCCTGTATGCTGTTTTACTTCTCTAGTGGCGTCCAGCCGCACGCACAGAAAACGGATGGTACCATTTTCTGTGAACATGACATCCCTCCTTTCTTTAAAAAGAATGAATACAGGATGTCTACCATGCTTGTAGCACAAAGCAAAGTTATTGACACAAAGTAAGTTATTAACATATCAAGAGATATTGCATACATTTAACATTAATTAAGCACACAAAGAATTTAAACAAATCTTTACCACAAAGGATTTCAATGTTAAAAATACATATGCAATGTAAACAAACATGAAAGAAACTGTAATACAAAGTTACAAAATATTGAATGAGAGATCTGCATTATTCAAACAATATTAAATTTAGTTCAGCATAACAAGTAAATACTTTGCATTACATAGGAACACAATTAATCATCATATCGTGTAGGGCGTTTAACATGACGTTTTGGACGAGAGTCCTTAAATACAAGAATATCCCTCGATGATGAATTGTTTATCGAGTTATACTCATTTTTTCTTTTCTTTTGCACGACTTTGCACTTCATCATTTTCTACACTAGTTGGAATCACTTTGAAATAAGCCATATTACGTGTTATACTATGATCTCTATTACTCGCTGTTACCATAGTTCCTTTACACTAATCACTTTATATGGTTTTGTATCATACGGCATATCTAGCTTTCCCTCTTTTTTCTTTTTAACGAGAACAGTATCTCCAACCTTTATGAATTGTTCCTTTGCACGTTGATCATGAGCAATTTTCATTTTGCCCTTGGCTAGTGCATCCTTCTGAGCGAGACGTTTATCCGTTACCTTGGCTGGCATGACAGGTAGTGCGATTCTCATAGGACGTCCAAATAAAAGTTCGCCAGGCGACTTTCCCAGTGTTCCATGCAGTGTTGCACGGTAGTTCCTGAGAAAAACATACATTGCTTGTTTCCAGGATCGTCCTTCGGCATGAGCACAGCGTACAGCTTTCATGAGAGGTTGCATGAATCTCTCGACTTCTCCATTTGCTTGTGGATGTAGTGGCATCACACGGCGGTGTTTGAATCCAATATGCTCAGCAAAGTTGACAAAGTCTTGTCCATTAAATGGCGGTCCATTGTCCGTCTTGACAACTTCAGGAATGCCAAAGTTTGAAAAGATCTTGTCGAGCTTCGGGATGACAGCCTTTGCAGATGTGGAAGTGATGATTTCTACTTCTGGATAACGTGAGTGATCATCAATGACTACCATCAAGTACTCTCCAGTTGGTAGCGGTCCACAGAAATCCATCGATACTTCCGTCCATGGTGCAGCAGGTAGTGGTGAAGGTTGTAGAGGTGTTGGTCTTGAAGTATCCACTGCAGCTTGGCAAGGGACACAGGCATCATGCATGTCCTTTGCTTGACGATCAATGCCAGGAAACCACACCTTTTCTCGTAGCAGCTGTTTGGTCCTTACAAGACCTTGGTGTCCTTGATGTGCAAGCTTCAGAGCACGTTGCTGGAGAACAGCTGGAATGACGATACGAGTACCTCGCAGCACGGTGTCGCGTTGTTGCGTAACACTTAATTCTGTCTGGATGCGTTCAAGTGCTTTGAATGCATCTTGGTCAACTCCTGAGGGTGGGATGCGTGGAAACTTTTTCTTAGTCAATGCATCCACTGTTGCTTGCAGAGTTGGGTCCTCTAGGGTTGCAGTACGATTTCATCAAGAGTGAGAGCCTTAGGGACTGCATCACAGGTTACAGAGTGTACATATTCCTCGGCAACTTGCTGATGCTTGGTGATGGTGAAACTGTTGGCAGGATGTCGACTGATGTAATCAGCGGGATTGCCTGCACCCGGCTTGTATTTCACCGTAAAGTTGTATGGTTGCAGACGAAGAGCCCATCTCTCAATGCGAGCTGGTGGTTTGGACTTTGGATTATTGAAGATGGTCTCCAACGGTTTGTGGTCAGTGACTATCGTGGTAAAGGGTGCACCAAGCAGATACACATTGAAGTGTTCACAGCCCCATACAAGAGCAAGAGCTTCCTTCTCTGTCTGACTGTATCGTTGCTCAACATCTGTGAGAGAACGGCTGGCGTAGGCAATTACTACTCTGGAATCTGGTTGACCAGGTTTGTGTTGGGCTAACACAGCACCTAAACCAACAGGACTAGCATCCACCGTTAACTCAGTGTCCATTGATGGATCAAAGTATGCAGCAGTCGCATTTTCTACTAGTGCATCTTTCACAGCATCAAATGCATTTTGCTCGATATCGCTCCAGTACCATGATGCATTTTTCTTCAGGAGCTCACGTAGAGGCTTCGTAATGGTAGCAAAATCTGGAATGAAGCGAGAACAGTAGTTTGCCATTCCCAGAAAACTATGTACTTCAGTGGATGTTGAAGGAGGTGCAGCATTCTTGATATCTGCAACTTTCTTAGGATCTGGAGACAGACCTTTGTCACTAAGTACATGTCCAAAGAATTCAATTTTATGTTTATTGAACTCACACTTTGCTCGGCTTAGCGTCAAATTCTTTTCTCGTAAGCGTTGCAATGTTGCACGAAGAGCTTTGTCGTGTTCAGCTTGGGTACGGCCATAAACAATGATGTCATCAGACATGTTGTCAGCATTAGGTATATCTTGCAATACCTGGCTGATGATGTGCTGGAATACTTCAGCAGCACTGTTAATACCAAAACTCAGGCGCTTGTACCTATACAGACCTCGATGTGTCGTAAACGTTGTGATGAATCGACTCTCATCATCAAGTTCAAGCTGATGATAGCCCTTGTTTAAATCTAACTTGCTGAATACAGTTGCACCATTCAAGCGGTAGATCATATCATCTACAGTGGGTGTAGGATGGCGTTCACGCATTATTGCCTTGTTGGGAACACGCATGTCTACACAAATGCGTATCTCATCTGGATTCTTCGGCTTTGGTGGAGTGACAATTGGGCTTACCCATGGTGTTGGGCCTGTTACCGGTTCAATGATATCTAGTTCTATCAGCCTATCCAGTTCGGCATCGACTTTCTTGCGAGTATGGAATGGTTGTCGGCGATGTGGTTGGGCAACTGGAATTACATCTGGGTTGATATGCAGATGTACTTTGCTATCAGTATAACAACCTATGGATTTAAATCGATCAGAAAATTCAGCAACAATAGCATCAACATTGTTTGCGGATTCCACTGCTACAGCATTAGAAAGCTGAAGTAGCCCCAATTTGGTTGAAGTCTTGTAACTGAGTAAAGACTCCTTTGCATTCCTAACAACATGGAATGTAGTAATGAGCATTGCATTCTTTGACTTAATCTCTGCAGTGAAAGTTCCAATCACTGGTAAGGCTACCTTTGAAGCATAGGCAGTGGCTTTGCCATTATAGTTTTCAAGCTTTGGGAACTGTTTTTTTAAATTTTTCATAGTGGCACTCAGCAATGGTGTCAATGTTTGATCCAGTGTCAATGAGAATTTTGAGACAAATGCCAACAATGTATACTATAGTCTCTGGGTTGTTTGGAAGATCACTCCATTCTGTGATTGATTGTACTCCATAAATATAATCACATTCACTGTCATCTGAGACTGGTTGTAATGAAATATTGTCTTGTATATTATTAACATTTTGATTTGAGGTGCAATATTGTGTTTGCCACCTCGACACCTATGACCTGATCCTCGTACATTGCTTTTATTTATTGATTGTGGTTTCTTTAGTGCGGAACGACACATAGCACCAAAATGACCTAGTTTTCTACACCCATAGCACTTCTTACCTTGAACAGGACAAACATTATCTTTGTGTGGGTAGTCTCCTCCACAATTGTAACATTTATTGTTGACAACCTCTGATGTGGTCGTTGTGAGTGCTTGAGTCTTGTTCCATGACTCCAGTTGTGATGTGGTTCTCGGCTCAATTTAATGCTAGGTTTGGCATGATATCTTCTTTGATCATGGTGTCCTCCCTGAACCTTACATACCTCATCACTGTTAGTAACAGTGACGGAACTGTTGTTGTCACTGCACTCCATGACACGAGCATCACATGCAGCATCTTCCATTCGACGAGCCATGTCCAGTATCTTGGTAAGAGAACTTTCATCATCAACAAGTTCTAGAGCTCTTCGACGGAGACGTGTAGATGTGCATGTTTCAATTATTTGCTGTTTGATTTCTTTGTGAACATCAGCAAACTCACAATGGGTTGCTAAACCCTGCAGACGTGTATGGTATTGATCAACAGTTTCATTAGAGAGTTGTTTCGCTCTCTTGAAATGCATAATTTCCATAGTATTGTTTTGCCTTGGTTTGAAATGCTCAGTTAATTTGGCCTTGGCAGTGTCATAATCTTTGGCACCACCAGTGTCTTTCAGTGTATCAAAGATGTCACAAACTCTATCACCTGCATAATGAAGTAGAAAGGCACGCTTTCTTTCAGCACTTTTGATGTCAGAAACTATCAACAAATTTTCAAACTTTTTAAGCCATTTGGTCCACCTCTGTGACAGGTTTGTCTGGTCACAGTCAGGATCAAATGCAGGAAACTGAGGTATATTTGTCATTTTTACTGAATAAATGTAAATTTATCACTTAAAATGTTCCTCAGAATATTAAGCATCTACTGCACTGTATATGTTATTCAAGAATTCACTGTAATTACTTTAATTTTGCAAAGCACACAAGCATTTTAATGCAAAAGTTCACAACAGTGCACAACACAGCAGCAACTGATTTCTTACCTAGCCCTTGTGTACATGTGTTGTTACTCCTACTCACAGCAGCACAGCAGTTGTTAGCAGTTGGTACAGCAGTTGTCAGCAGTTGGTACAGCAGTTGGCAGCAGTTGGTACAGCAGTTGGCAGCAGTTGGTACAGCAGTTGGTTCACAGCGTGAAGAATTTTGTAGCACGAAGCGTCGTTTCGTAACCAAAACATCAGGTTTTGTACACATCAAAGCGTCGTTTCGTACACAGCGTCGCCTCGTAGATTACTCAGTATACAGCTTCAATCAGCACAGCTTGAGTAGCACACAGCATTGGCCAGCACACAGCAACGGCCAGCACACAGTAACGGTCAGCACGAAGCATGGGGTAGCATACAGCATCGGGTATGGTGCTTACAGCTCACAGCTTCTCCTTCCTCCACCGGGCGTGAGGCAGCATGCTTCTTCCTTGTGTTTTAAGAACAAATACCTGCGTTCCCAGTTCATCCTTGTCGCCAATGTGGTATCTGTGTATAGCTGAGATAGTCTTGGTAGTAAGGTTGATGTAAAGTCATTCCTGGTTACTGACTTTAATACTTAAACTGATTACATGACTAGAGTAGCTCCCAAGCTGGTAGCGTCCTGTATGCTTTGTTTACCTTCTCTCTGGCATCTCAGCCGCAACAACAAACAAACGGGTGGTACCGTTTTCTATGAACATGACAGTGTCCTTCCTGGGAGAGCACCCCAGTCCAGCCCTCTTCCAGTCTCCTATTCCATAGCCCCTCCCTCCTATTCCTAATCCCTCCCAATCCATCCGTTTCAACCATCTCCTCTCCTTCTCGGTCCTCTCTATAACCGTTGACAAATTCAGAGCCATAAACCATACTTCTCAAGTTTCGAGTGGGGTGAACAGGGGGGGGGGGTCAATATGGCTGATTTGGTTTTATGTTGTAGGGTGGGAATGATTAATGATTCTACGGGATTAAAGTGTAACTTTCAGGAAGGCCTAGGTGGGCGGAGCCAGGCAGGAAATAGGTCTAAGATTAAGACTTTGTACTGTTTGGGTCGAGTTCTGAGAGGTGGGGCTTAATTGAGTCAAGGAACTAGGTGGGTGGAGCTTGTTGTCCACTGGAAGCATGTTGAAAAGAAAAAATAGTAAGTGTGACTTGGGGCGTCAACTGGGGTACAGGTCTACTGACCTGGAGGGGCAGCAAATCAACATCAGGCCAGATTGCAGTGTCGAGGTATTGTGCACTTGAATGTTCATGTACATCATTGAATCTTCCATTGCCTCGTAGGGATTTAGTGTAGGATATATTTAAAATTTTGATTTCAATTTCTGTGATTTAAATAAATAATAAAGTGTATAACTAAGGTAACTTTGTGTTTAGTTATCTGTTCCCTTTGATTAATGCTGTGTTATTCATTCTTATTTGTGTTTTGCATTTGCTGTGCTAGAAATGCCCCTGTGTTTTCCATGTTGGAGATGTCCTTGAATCCATCTGACAGTAAAGTAAAGATTACATTTGCAGTTCCCAAGATTTATTTACTAAGATTCCTATGCCCCTTGAGTCTAATGATTAATGATCCCTTTCCTTCACGAGGGATCAATAATATACACATTCAGGTATGTTAGCAGGAATGTGATGGCAGTGTTTAATGAGTTTTTATTCCTTATATTTAAATTATTAAACCCACCATTCTTGCTGCTTCCCCGATTTAATATTTCAGCTAATATTCACTGCAGCTCAGTGAGGAGTCAGACTGAGCTGCACGCAGTGTTCAGCTGTGGTAATAAATGGAGAGTAAGGGGAGAGTTTTTGGGTTATTACATACACACATTCACACACACGCACAAAAACACACACACTCACACAGGCACAAAGACACACAAATGCACACACACATACACGAACATGTACACAAACACGCAAACAAACACACACACACAAACACACATGCATACAAACACACATTCAAGCACAAACATAGACACACACACACACTCACACACACACACACACAACACACACACACACACACACACACACACACACACACACACACACACACACACCACACACACACACACACACACACGCACACCTACTCTTTTGTGAAAGGGTGGGGGACCTGGGACAAAGGTCAAACCTTTTGTTAATTAATTAGAAGAGTTAGGGGGGACATGATCACCACATTCAAGATTCTCAGGGAATCGACAGGGTTGATAAAGACAGGCTGTTTAACAAAAGGGCACACGCACTAGGGGACACAGGTGGAAACTGAGTGCCCAAATGAGCCACAGAGATATTAGAAAGAACTTTTTTAGTGTCAGAGTGGTTGACAAATGGAATGCATTAGGAAGCGATGTGGTGGAGGCTGACTCCATACACAGTTTCAAGTGTAGAAATGATAGAGCCCATTAGGCTCAGGAAACTGTACACCTGTTGATTGACGGTTGAGAGGCGGGACCAAAGAGCCAGAGCTCAACCCCCGCAAGCACAACTAGGTGAGTACAACTAGGTGAGTACAGGAGTGAGTAGCCAGCGACGGTAGGAGACACACGCGATTAGCGAGGTCTGCGGAAATTTGTCAATTTCTCGGGACATTGAAGGATTATTAAGGCTAGATCATAGTATTTGGCCTCTCGCAGTGTGTAGCTAGCAGGGTGCTACATAGCATAGTCATATCGCTAGCGATTGTGCGAAGAAATCAAAAGTGGAGCTAGTGGATCACCGGTGCATAGTGGGAGGACAGCGTAGAGCGACCTGACCTGACGGGCAGCTGGGTCGACCCGCCGTGGAACTGGTGATTGTGTTTGTTGGGTGGTGATTGTGATCAGTGGTACAGTAAATTAGTGAACCGCAACACAATGATACAGTGACTGACTCCAGAGTTTTGTGTAAATAGAAGAAGAACTTAGTGAATCACCGAGTGGAAGGTGACGACGAAGCATCATCATCAACCATATGTCATTACTCATCTAGTTGTGTGAGCGGGAAAGAGACTGGTATGTACCCACCTTTCTGGTCAATTAATCAGGTGTACAGTGTGACGTAAAATATTATCAAATTCTTGTTCAGGATAGTATATATATTTTAAAATCTCAGCGTGGCTCATTCTGGGTAGAAGTTATCGCTTACGGAACTAGTGACACACGCAGCACGCACACGCAAGCGCACATGCCACGCACGCGCACATGCACACGCACACGCACGCACACGCACACAAGCACTCAAGCCCATGTACGTATGCATGCACACACACGCACACACAGCCAAGGGGGGGTTAAATTACTTACTTTCGTGAAAAGGGGAAAACCTCCCATAATCCACCCTCTCACTTACCTGCTGTAAGCTGAACACCTCACCTCTTATACTGGTGGTACCAAAGATTATGACACTGCATAGGCCAAATTAACTGAGCATTTCAAACCAAGGCAAAATACTGCTATGGAAATTATGCATTTCAGGAGAGCAAAACAACTCTCTAATGAAACTGTTGATCAATACCATACACGTCTGCAGGGTTTAGCAACCCATTGTGAGTTTGCTGATGTTGACAAAGAAATCAAACAGCAATAATTGAAACATGCACATCTCACGTCTTCGTCGAAGAGCTCTAGAACTTGTTGATGATGAAAGTTCTCTTACCAAGATACTGGATAAGGCTCGTCGAATGGAAGATGCTGCACGTGATGCTCGTGCCATGGAGTGCAGTGCCAAACACGGTTCTGCCACTGTTACTAACAGCCATGTAGTGTGTAAGGTTCAGGGAGGACACCATGATCGTAGAAGATATCATGCCAAACCTAACATTAAATTGAGCGAGAAACCACATCACAACTGGAGTCATGGAACAAGAATCAAGCAGTCACAACGACTCACATCAGAGGGTGTCAATAATAAATGTTACAATTGTGGATGAGATTACCCACACCCAGATAATGTTGTCCTGCACAGGTAAGAAGTGCTAAGAGTGTAGAAAACTAGGTCATTTGGTGCTATGTGTCGTTCCGCACTAAAGAAACCACAATCAATAAATAAACGCAATGTACGAGGATCAGTCATAGGAGTCGAAGCGCAAACACAGTATTGTACCTCAATCAAGAATGTTAATAATTATACAAGACAACATTTCATTAAACCAGTCTCAGATGACAGTGAATGTGATTAATTTATGGAGTACAAGCAATAACAGAATGGAATGATCTTCCAAACAGCCCAAGAGACTATAGTATACATTGCGCCATTTATCTCAAC
>WNGS01000202.1:0-17784 GCA_020271785.1 Procambarus virginalis | reverse complement strand
GTGAGTGTGTTGTGGTGTGTGTGGGTGTGTGTGTGTGTGAGTGTGAGTGTGTGTACTCACCTAGTTGTACTCACCTAGTTGTGCTTGCGGGGGTTGAGCTCTGGCTCTTTGGTCCCGCCTCTCAACCGTCAATCAACAGGTGTACAGTTTCCTGAGCCTAATGGGCTCTATCATATCTACACTTGAAACTGTGTATGGAGTCAGCCTCCACCACATCGCTTCCTAATGCATTCCATTTGTCAACCACTCTGGCACTAAAAAAGTTCTTTCTAATATCTCTGTGGCTCATTTGGGCACTCAGTTTCCACCTGTGTCCCCTAGTGCGTGTGCCCCTTGTGTTAAACAGCCTATCTTTATCAACCCTGTCGATTCCCCTGAGAATCTGAATGTGGTGATCATGCCCCCCCTAACTCTTCTGTCTTCCAACGAAGTGAGGTTTAATTCCTGCAGTCGCTCCTCGTAGCTCATACCTCTCAGCTCGGGTACTAGTCTGGTGGCAAACCTTGAACCTTTTCCGTTTAGTCTTATGCTTGACTAGATAGGGACTCCATGCTGGAGCCGCATACTCCAGGATTGGTCTGACATATGTGGTATATAATGTTCTGAAAGATTCCTTACACAAGTTTCTAAAGGCCGTTCTTATGTTAGCCAACCTGGCATATGCTGCTGATGTTATCCTCTTGATATGAGCTTCAAGGGACAGGTCTGGCGTGATATCAACCCCAGGTCTTTCTCTCTCTCTGACTCTTGAAGTATTTCATCTCCCAAATGATACCTTGTATCTGGTCTCCTGCTTCCTACCCCTATCTTCATTACATTACACTTGCTTGGGTTAAACTCTAACAGCCTTTGTTCGACCATTCCTGCAGCTTGTCCAGGTCTTCTTGAAGTCTCAAGCTGTCCTCCTCTGTCTTAATCCTTCTCATAATTTTGGCGTCGTCAGCAAACATTGAGAGGAATGAGTCTATACCCTCTGGGAGATCATTTACGTATATCAGAAACAGGATAGGTCCAAGTACAGTGTGTGTGTGTGTGTGTGAGTGTGTGTGTGTGTATGTGAGTGTGTGTGAGTGAGCGTGTATTCACCCCATCAGGACTAAGACACCCCCACCTGGTTTTTTGGGGGGGACTCCCCTTGAGGTGACCTCCAGACGAGAGAAAAGAAAAGTTCTTTATAGCAAACTCTAACCCTTCTTCTTCATACAAGACCTGGGAGATGTTGCATGTATTGTGTATTCACTCTCCAAGGAGCAGCACCCTCCGCAGACCATAGACAACCTACCTGGGTTTTTTTGTCGAACTCCCCATTGAGATGACCGCCAGACGAGAAAAAAAGTTCCCCATAGCAACCCTAACCTTCTCTTTCACACGAGGGGGGGAGGGCTGTGAGGTGTTGCATGTGGCAACGCCACCCCCCACTTGATCATCAAATATAAGGACGCCACTCACCCCTCCTTCGTCGTATTATACAGCTAGTGTTGAAAATTTCCACCCTCCATCCCTTCCAGCCTAAGATGTAAGTAAATTAATATCTATTTCATATGGGAGCTATATAAGAGAGAGTGGGCTGTTTTGAGTGAGAATATATATATATATATATATATATATATATATAATATATATATATATATATATATATATATATATATATATATATATATATACATATATATTATTTATATTTATATATATCCATATATATATATATATATATATATATATATATATATATATATATATATATATATATATATATATATATATATATATATAACTGAAAACTCACACCCCAGAAGTGACTCGAACCCATACTCCCAGGAGCAATGCAACTGATATGTACAGGGACGCCTAAAACCACTTGACCATCACGACCGGACAATAAGGAAGTGATAGCCGAGGCTATATGAACCACTTCCCCGCCGGCACTCGGATGGTAATCTTGGGCATAGCATTTTATCAAATCACCTCATTTTTTGGGGCAACACGTGAGGAACACAAATGCAAACAAGCCTGAATGGTCCCCAGGACTAGATACAACTGAAAACTCACACCCCAGAAGTGACTCGAACCCATACTCCCAGGAGCAACGCAACTGATATGTACAGGGACGCCTTAAACCACTTGACCATCACGACCGGACAATAAGGAAGTGATAGCCGAGGCTATATGAACCACTTCCCCGCCGGCACTCGGATGGTAATCTTGGGCATAGCATTTTATCAAATCACCTCATTTTTTGGGGCAACACGTGAGGAACACAAATGCAAACAAGCCTGATTGGTCCCCAGGACTAGATACAACTGAAAACTCACACCCCAGAAGTGACTCGAACCCATACTCCCAGGAGCAACGCAACTGATATGTACAGGGACGCCTTAAACCACTTGACCATCACGACCGGACAATAAGGAAGTGATAGCCGAGGCTATATGAACCACTTCCCCGCCGGCACTCGGATGGTAATCTTGGGCATAGCATTTTATCAAATCACCTCATTTTGGGGGCAACACGTGAGGAACACAAATGCAAACAAGCCTGAATGGTCCCCAGGACTAGATACAACTGAAAACTCACACCCCAGAAGTGACTCGAACCCATACTCCCAGGAGCAACGCAACTGATATGTACAGGGACGCCTTAAACCACTTGACCATCACGACCGGACAATAAGGAAGTGATAGCTGAGGCTATATGAACCACTTCCCCGCCGGAAGTGGTTCATATAGCCTCGGCTATCTCACCCCACTTTCTCCTGCAGCAGTTGTGGTGTCACTTTGTGTGAGCACTTGGTCTCTGAACACTTACAATCATGTCCACAAGGTGTGTGAATAAACCCTCTCTCCAGTTTTATTTTCTTAAGAAGCTTTCTTGAGACGTTATGTCATAGGGTTTAGTAGGGTGAGGGAGTGTTGATTTTTATTATTATTATTATTATTATTATTATTATTATTATTATTATTATTATTATTATTATTACTATTATTTTTTCCAGGGGCAGTTCAGAAGCAGGTAAAGACATCTCAGGGGCAGGTAGGAGAGGAACTTCTCCCCAAAGCCCAACATAACAATAGCCTCTTAGGTGGTGGTGGGGGTAGACAGTCCAATGCAAATGGGGGGGGGAGGAAGAGATGAGATGATGATGATAATGATGGTGGTGGTGACATCCCTCAAACGGGTCCTAGTGGTCTTAGACCCCTCGACAACAATCGAGATAGTGACGGAAATTCCTCCGAAGGGGAGGATGTTATAGACATCCCTCACTTAATTAATAGGGTGGGAGCCCTGGGGATCTCTTCACTAGAATGGAATATTCCATCCCCCCAGCCTTTGCCACAGATCCTGTAGGTCTCCTAAGCAACTTTAGAGACTTTTTCTCCAATGAAATAGAGAATTACATGAATTCTCTGGCGGCTCATGGCAATTTTACTTCATCATTAAAATCCTCCTTGAGGTTAAAGTAACACTTTTAAAACAACGTCTCACAGAAGATGATGACTATAGAGAACACTTCATAACGACACCTGCTAGGCTGGTAACTCTTGAGGAGGTGGGTGATCTTATTGATAGTTGGGTGGGTTATATGATTACACGACTGGAGGATCTCCTATCAGAAACAGAGGGAAGTGGTTTTATATTATTTAATGTTGATTTCCTCAAAATAGTTATCTGTAATGGTAGTGTAAGGTCAGTTTTGGGGGATTATGTCCCTTATCCCCCCTTTTTAAGGGGACGACATGACGTCTTCAACCCAAACCCCAATGGTAACAATGGAACATGCATTATTCAATGCATTGCTGCTTTTGGGCATCACAACAAGGATGGAAATGGAAACGTATAGGAAGACTTGTAGAGTCTCACTCTAGGGTTAGGAAAATGGTTAAATACGACCATTTATCCTTCCCTCTCTCATGGGAGGATATCTCTACATTGGAGAATAGGAATAAACTCTCCATTTTTTTTATTCAATTCACAAACATACAGACGGTGCCTATCACGTCTCTCTTTGCCGTCGCGGTAGCAGACAGTACTCAGACATAGTACCATTATTATTGTTGGGTGAGTCT
Source organism: Procambarus virginalis (assembly GCA_020271785.1). Classification (NCBI taxonomy): domain Eukaryota; kingdom Metazoa; phylum Arthropoda; class Malacostraca; order Decapoda; family Cambaridae; genus Procambarus; species Procambarus virginalis. The sequence continues at coordinate 13,720 of WNGS01000202.1, read as the reverse complement.
CATGTAAGTCTTATTAAAGACTTGAATAGATTTTTACGGAACTTTACTCGCAGCCACAGGCGAAAGACAGTCTTCTGTAAAAGCTGTCTTTCAGAATATCAAAATTCTAGTGAGCTGAGTCATCACTCTTCTTCCTGCGACATCACTCAAAAAATGATTTATCCCCAGGAGGGGGACACCCTTCATTTTAAAAATACAGGGAAAGGTTACCCTCCATCCCACATAGGATTTTTCGATTTCGAATGCGTGTTAAGTACTGAGGATTGTCTAGGTTCTGTTACAGCAATACATAGGCCTATAGCATACAGCTATATAATTGTTGATAGGAACCACTCCGTCATTGATAAATTCACTTATTTTGGTGGGGACAGTGTCACACATTTCATGGAGCGAGTTGCCACCAAATGGGAAATTATCAGATCCAGCCTGCCCAAATATGAAATAGACATGTCTCTTGAGGATATGGTTCATTTTAGGAGACAAACTCACTGTCAGTTTTGTGAAGAGGTATTTACCCTCACCAATTTCAAGGTTCAACATCATGATCACCTTAGGGAAAAGCTCAATTATATTGGAGCTCTATGTAATTACTGCAACCTTCGCCACAAGAATGCTCTAGAGAGTTTAGTCCTAATTGCCCACAATATGTCTTACGACATGGGCTTAATTTTGAGGGAGTTTGCCATGGGTTCAAATATTAAGAGCAATATCCTCATGAGGCAGGGGACTAAATATCTTAAGGTGGAAATAGGCAACCTTAAATTTCTTGATTCACTGGCTTTTATTACGGGCAGTCTTTCGTCCCTAGCAAAGACCCACATTGATTCAGCCAGCCCCTTAACATTCACTCACTCAATGATAGAAGGTTTACCCGAAGAGAGTCATAACCTACTCTTAGGGGAAAACAGTTTTTCCCTTATGAATATGCCACAAAAATCAGCTGCTTTAATGATGCAACACTTCCCCCTATTGAAATGTTTTACAGCTCCCTAAACAAATCAACCATCACCTTGGAGGAATATAGGCATTCTAAATTAGTATGGGAGGCAACAGGATGTAACTCCTTAAAGGATTACCTCCTAGTTTATTTGAGGTGCGATGTAGGCTTACTAGCTGACATTTTTACTCACCATAGGGTAATTCTAAATGATATCTATTCTTTAGAAATGACTCATTACTGTAGCCTCCCGGGCTACTCCTACGACTGCTTCTTGAAAAGCAGCAAAATATCATTGGAGTTAAGTGCAGATGTCACGTTACACAATCTCTTGTCACAAAACATACGAGGGGTTTTACAACTGCAGTTAGGAGTTACGTCAGAGCTAACAACCACTATGTCAACCCATCTTTTAACCCTCAGGAGGATAGTTCTTCTTTCTTACTATATTTAGATTACAACTCTCTTTACGGGAGTTGTATGACTAAGAAATTACCCTATGGGGGTCTAAGAAGGTTGTCATCTGATGAGATGAACTCCTTCATTAGTGAAGGGAAGATAATGACAGAACAGCCATTCTCTTCTAACAAAGGGTACTGGCTCTTAATTGACACCAAACACATAAGACCTGAAATAGCTAGACTAACAGATGATCTACCCCTTTGTTTACACCATAGGGGGATAAGTATGGAGGATATCTCACCATTTAGTAAGGGACTTCTGGAAACTAATAACATTACAAAGCTCCCTAAAAAAATATTAAGCTGGTTGGGGATCATCTCCCCAAAAAACATTATTTCATATCTCTACACCTCTTACAGCTATTTATTGAGATAGGACTTGAAGTAGAGACTATACACGCCATTTACGAGTTCCACCAGTCAGATTTTATGGCAGAATTTGTTAACACCAACGTTAACAATAGAAATGCCTCCACCAGTAACGATAGGAAAACACTATTTAAATTACTAACAAATAGTGTTTTTGGTAAAACACTATTGAACCCAGCCCGTTATGCCATTGACACCAAACTAGTGACTTCTGCTAGGGCATTTTACGTGAGGTGAAGAATCCTCGCTTTAAACGTATGGTGCATTTAGGTGACAATAAATTATTGTCCGTCAGTTCCAGACCATTCATTAAAATTACTCACCCTAATTACATTGGGTTCCAGATTCTTGAGCTAGCAAAATACAGTATGTACCATTTTTGGTACAGGGTACTTAAGAAGCACTATACAGATAGGGCAGCACTGATATACAGTGATACCGATAGTTTCATCTTCAGTTTAATGACTGAAGATGTCTTTATCGAGATGGGGAAAGAACCCCTTAAATCGTGGATGGATACAAGTAATTTTCCTGAAACTCACTCCTTATATGATCCTACTAAGAAGGGTGTTTTAGGACTTTTAAAGTCAGACACATCCTTGAAGTTGTAGCTCTCAAGCCCAAAATGTATAGTTTGCTGTTGCATGACAATTCAAATTCCATTACGGCTAAGGGTATCCCCCGTGCTGTGCAAAGATCTTTAACACATAACCATTTTAAAGAGACCCTACACAGTAATGGAGTAGTAAATACTTTCCAATATTCCCAAATTAGGAATGTAGGAGGGCAAATTGTCACAACCCATAATTCTAAGCGAGGTTTAAGTGCATTTGATGATAAACGCTATTACCTAAATAAATACAAAAGCCTAGGCTATGGTCATCCAGACATACCACCTGAGCCCCACCCATCCACCTCAGCCCAAGGGGTGACCGCTGGAAGTGAAAGTGATGACGTCATCGAGCCACAAGGAGAGGAAGGACAACACCATTCCAGTGAGAGTGAACACTATGACGTCAGCACCCCACTAGGGGAGGAAGAACCACAACACTCCTTTCTCCCTCTGGATGATGACTCATCGTCATCATCATCACCCCAGGAGGAGGAGGAAGACCCCACAACGGACCTGTGGGCACGGAGGAGGGGTCTAGTTAATCAATATTATGGGGGGGAAATAGATTACGACTACGTTTAAGTCACTATGTACTTTTGTTAATATAATGTATAAAACAAGTGTTATTTCTCTCACCCTCTTTTATTTTGAGTATATATATATCCTATATAGCCCTGGGCATATATGCATGTAGTCCTGGAGGGGCCCATTCAGTCTTCTTCGATTATATTTCCTTTAATTACCCCTAAATAATTACATGGTGTTTAAGGTGATACCCAGAGTAAATGAAATATGGTGAGAGTTCACCGTAGACTACATTTGAGGTGGGTCTATCTGGCACACTGCCTCTGATTCCATTGTATGATAAGTGGGCCTATCTGGCTCCCTGCCTCTGAGTCCATTGTTTGATAAGTACCTCCCATTGTTTGTTAAGTGTCCCTATCTGGCACGGATCATACTACTGATTTCAAATTATTTTATTTTTTATTGAATCATTTTGTGTGAAATTGTGTTGGAATTGAACTGTGTTGTTTACCATACCATTCATTTCGTTAGTATAAGTATAGATGCCACACCTGTTACAGGTAAAACTTTACATTTCTTGAAATCAGCGTTAGAGCTTTGAGAGACCAAAAGTCGATTTTTGGTCAGTTAAGCGAATTAGCGTTGAGACTGAATATTTTCTGAGCGCTTGTCTCAGCACTCAGTGAGGAAGCGGTCTGTATTGTTTACACTCAATCAAGTGTCTAGCGAGTAGCATATTCAGTTCAAGTAATAAGTAAACAACACAATGGTATTTATTTTATAATTTTGAGAATAGAAGTACTTGTTTAATTAGGAATTAGCGCGACTCTATTGTGGCTGCGAGCAGTGTGGGTATCAGTGTTAATTTATGTTATCTACAAAGCGACCAGTGTTAATTTCTCTTATCTGCAAAGTGACCAGCGGTGAACAAGCATATACTATGTAACCATTGATTTCATTCAGTAACGTAAAGAAGTAATTTAACATTAATTTTGTTATAATAATTAAATAGTTTATGATTATTTCCAAGCCCCATTGTTAACGTCGGGCATTAAGAATTAGATAATTGTTGAAAATTTAAACATTGCCAGTATTAAATTATTATGGTATTTCATTAACCCTAGTGTGCCTAAGAATTACAGATAAATATGAGAATCTTAGTTAATGTAAAGTGTTGTATTAATTGGGTGCTGCTAGAAAAAACTCATACTTTTGTGCTAATTAAAACTGAGTTCAAACTGAAAAAAATTGCCTTAAATTCTGTGTAGTTCCTTTCACGAAAATATTAATTGTATAAATCTGTATATTTGCTTGGGAATCTGAGGCTTAAACTCATATATTAAATTATTTGATTATTATGAATAACATAAATCGAAGGACCACCCACTTTTGAGAAAAGAGGGAAAACAAATAAAGGTGATTATTAGATTGACATTATAGAACCAGTGCCTATGTGCAATAATAAACTTAACAATCACTTGAAGATAATGAATAGACTGTATTATTAATTAATTAAAGTCAAAGCCTCAAATATCAACATTGGGGGGTATTTCTAGAAGTTCATATATATCTAGGAACCAGTGTGGTTCGTCACTAGTTCATTTTTGTGTTAGTAAGATGGCAAATCAATTCCGTTTCGTTACTCTTCCTCGTGATCACATGATCCCAATAAAGAAAGAACCCGTGGAGAATATCGTGAGTGATGAGAGACAACTTGTTAACTCCTCGACTACACGCTGCAATCAGGGAAAATTAAGTAGCAGTATATTAGGCTATGAATTATTTCAATATTCATTGAAATTGAAATAAATGTAGAAAATCAACTAAGGTTGTGTTGTTTTTCTTGCTCTGTAACGACAGACTACCCACAAATACACAATCTGGAGTGATGTATCAAATAAGAATAGTATGCTTAACGTGAGCGGGTCAAACACTAAAGTCTTCCGAAACCACGTCAGCCAGTCTCAGGCGTCCCCTGCTGTGTACCCGTAATTACGGGCCATGACTTCAATTGTTGACACGTTATTAACTGGTAGGGCACTGTAGAACATGTGGGGAGGTAATTGGTGACTATCGGTGGAGTTGCAACGTAATTAATGTCGGAAAACTCTTCAGTCACAACACCACCACACAACTCCCTTCCTAATCGCTGGTCGGACACGTGAGGAATGGTGGCGGCTCGCCGCTCTCGTCTCCCTCAACCCCTTCCTTGCATTCACAGTGAAATTTAGTAATCACAGAGAATTCTTTTCCATGTAATCACTGTCGCGAATGCGTTAAAGGAATAGGGTTGCAGTTGTAGGGAATTAATTAGTATCTATATTCTCGTTAATGGTGTTAATCGAGAAATGGAGAGAATTTCTATTTCCTCCATAGTTTTCGTATATAACAGATAAAACTGGTATTTAGTGACAATATTAGTTAATAACTCGGTTATCGGACCATTAGGAGTTATATTATCAGTAATTAATTATTCTACATAATACTGATGAAAGTAGAGAACCATATTCAATTCTCTAACATATTGGTAATAAATATGTCTAGATAGACATTATCTGATGCAATATGCCTCTCGATGTGGTGAGAATTTCAGCAATAAATGCGCAGATAAAGAAATATTAATTTATGTTAGTATTACAGTTAGTAAAGTTAATTGATACTGTGGTTAATATACAACAGTAGTGTATTGTGATACAATAGAGATGTATTGGTGTTGGAAATTTCCAACATAACTCCGGGGGGGGGGGGACCTCGGGTCGCAGTTCAATGTTGAGTACTGACGTACCTATCCCGAAGTTAATTTAATTTTTGTTTGTTAGTACATTAGTATGCACATAACGGATGTGCGTACTAATGTACGCACATCCGTTAGGTTCCTAAGTCCTAAAGCTTTGTAAACTCTGCAGTACTCTAGATGCAATAATGGTGTAGTTTATATCCTACACAAACAAATTAATAATGGAAGCATACAATTCAAGGAGACTTAGAATCTACAGTGAGGTGTATGTCCTGGGTCACTGTGACTTGTAACTGATTAGTTACTGGACATCACAACACGGTATGATCATGATTACCTTGAATTGGATGGTAACATATTAGCTCTTAATCAAAGCTATAATAGATTTGTAGTTTCCGTTTGCATTGTTGAGCAGCGGCTCTAAGCGGGCGTGTGCTCGGTGGATCAGAATTGTTGCCCTCGGAAACTGTAGGAGAAGTTGGTTCTGCTGAACACTCTCGTACTGCTAATTCGAGAGGTACCAACTTCTCTAATGTTTTTAGGGTAGTAGTGCCTCGGGACAAAACCTGTACTACTCTCAGGATGTCTTGGCGATCTGGGTGAATAGAGACAATCTTGCCTATAGGCCATTCTGACCTCGGTCCATCACTGTCAATCAACACTAGATCTCCTGGTTTGAGTTGAACCTTATTATAGGTGCTCGAAGCTCCATAGTGGTACTCTCGTAAAGCTGCGAGGTACTCTTGAGTCCACACCTCATTCCACCTTTCAATTACTCTCGAGAGATGTTGGTAACTTTCGACTAAATCACTCCTAGTCACATGGGAAGGGTAAACTGGATCCTCTTCTGCCAAAGGTATCAGAGGGCTCAGCAGGCCTCCATGTATTAAATGTGAGAAACTTCTCTCTGTGAGAAGTCACCTGATAGGTAAGTTAAGAGGCGGTTGTTGACTCGCGCCTCAATTTCTATGACGAGTGTTTGTAGTTCAGGGAAACTAATTTTCTTTCGATGCAAGGTCTTCTTTAAACATTTCTTGACAGTCCTTATCATACGTTCCTAGAACCTACCATTCCAGGGGGCTCTGGGAGCTATAAATTTCCAGTGGCATTGTCGTCTCTGCATGACAGACTGTACTTCTGGATGATTCCATATCTCTCGTAGGCAGGCTTCTGCCACAAAATTTGAACCATTATCAGATATCATTAGTTTGGGACAGGATCTGTGAGCTGCAAATCTACGAAAAGCTTGGATGTAGGCTACCGCACTCATGTCTGAAGTCACTTCGAGGTGTACGCCTTGTGTGGTTGCACACGTGAAGAGGCAGATATAAGCTTTCACTGGTACCTTATCTGGAGTGCCAGTAAGAAGTAAGGCTCCTGTGTAATCGACACCAGTGGTCTCAAAAGGACGAAGATGGTCTACTCTCTCCTTAGGGAGTGGTGGAGGTCCTGGGTAAGGACACACTCGAGCGTCGTGTCTTTTGCAGATCACACAGGACTTAATGAGTGATTTGACAGTTTGACGACCTCGGGGAAGTCAATATTTCTGTCACAAGTTGGTGAGAGTGTCTAACACTCCACCGTGTAAAGTATTATTGATGATGGTGTAAAACCAGAAGTTTCGTAATAATGTGGTGACGTGGCAGAAGAATCGGATTCTTTGTATCCAAATCAATTTCTGCATGAAGCAGACGTCCTCCACACCTTAATATATTATGAGTGTTGGTATCATACCAGATACCTAGAGACTTGGTTAATTTATCTGGAAGATTTTCATATTCACTTCCATACGTCTCTTGTTGTGCACGTTTGATCCAGTAGAGGATAGGATTGGGAAACTTATGCCTGATTCCTATCTTAGCAAGAAAGTCAAACACATGAGCTGTCACTCTTAATAACGTATTCAAGTTGGAATAATTGTGAGGATTAATAGCTGAGGTTCGATGAGGTTCTGGGTCTTTCATGGGAGCAGTGATACTGGTCACTATGACTTGTGGTTTTTGTTTGGGCCACTGACCACTAACGAGCCATGAAGGTCCATTAAACCACATCGAAGACTTGATTAACTGTTTTAATGTTAAACCTCTTGATAAGTAATGTGCAGGATTGTCCTTGGTGGGGACATGTCTGAATTTATATCCAGCAGATAATTCATGAATTTCCCTAACACGATTGCTAACATGGGGAGTTTTATTGTTATTATTTCTTACCCATTGTAAGACTGCCTCATTGTCTGACCACACTACGATCTCACCAAAGTGAATATTATTGAGTGTCTTAGTCAGGCAATGAGCCAATCTTACTCCCACCAGCAATGCAGTTAACTCCATTTGAGGTAAAGATCTCTTCTTGATGGGAGCAACTCTTGCTTTGGACGTGAGTAAATATGATTGTTCATTATTGACTAAGTAGGCTGCAGCGCCATACGTTTTGCCAGAGGCATCGCAAAAGACGTGCAATTTAGTGGGTAAGTTTTGTCCTGAAGCATTACGATGAAATTTCAAAACACCTAAATGATTGAAATCCGTTGTAAGGATTTGCCATTTATCCTGCAACTCAATTGGCAAAAGATCATCCCATCCCATATGTTTCTGCCAGCATTCCAGCATGAGGAGTTTGCCCCTTATTAAAATAGGACTAAGTAAGACCAAAGGGTCAAAGGGTTGACTGGCATACGAGAGTAACTTTCCCATAGAAAGGGTTGAATTATTGGTTTGTACTGACTTGACATTCATCTCCTCGGTAACTGTGTTCTATTCCACGCCCAGAACATTTAATTGATTAGGTACCCAATAACCCGGAAATTCTTTCTCGATTATCTGGTTTAATGATTTGTTGTTTGAGGCCCATGATTGTAGTGGCATATTGGCTCCTAGCAACTCAGTTAGCCTCATGGTAGATTTCTACTAATTTGGATTTATCATTAGTAGTTCCCTTGAAATTATCTACATACAAGTTGTCAATAATCTCCATTTTATAAGGTTTGTCTGACTTCTTCAAATGTGTATCTAATGTGGCTTGAAGTAGAAACGGGGAGAAAGTCGCACCGAATAGCACAGAGGCAAACCTGTACGTTACGACATCACTATCAGGATCCAGTGGGTCCTTAATCCAGAGAAATTTGGTGTAATTATGATCCTCCTCTTGTAAGCCTACTCTAAGGAAATCTTTACTGATATCAGCAGTATAAGCGAAAATACCAGTGCGGAATCGTAACAATACGTTGTATAGCCTTTGTGTCAGGCTAGGTCCCGTTTGGAGACATTCATTCAAGGACACGCTGTTTGCCTTCACTTTGGCACTACATTTGAAAACGATACGAATTGGTGTCGTCAACGAATCTTTCACCACAGCGTGATGGGGTAAATAGTGACCTGTTTTTCGGTCATCATTATCAGCAACTATGAGAAATTTACTGTTGAGTTGTTGTTGAATTAATTGATGATACATGTTCAATTTATCTGGCTGTTTCTTCAGCTGTATTAATTGAGACTGTAATTGACAGGCTGCCATGTAATATTTAACTGGAAGTTGTGGTTGATTCAACTTCCATGGCAGTCTCACCCAGTATTGTTTGTCTTTATAGACAACTGTGTCCAGATATTGCTGGTAAGTCCACGTATCATCAGGGCTTGGTTTATCAGGGACAATACCTAAAGTGTCTAAATCCCACAGACGAAATACAGGTGGATCAGACTCATTATCTTCTGATTTTTCTTAAATGTATGGGGTGACTGTTCCAAGCCTAGTCACGCCACTATTGAATTGTTAGTTTGTTTGTTGGTTAACGAAGTTTTTTGTTGGAAAGGCACCGGCCCTGTTAGCAATTTGCCTCCAGCAGACGACAACAAATTCATTCCATGTTGTTTGGTGCATCCTGTTATAAATTTGTAATAATAGTCAGCGCCTATTTGGATACCAACATCTGTGAGGCAGTCAGAATTTATTTTGTGATCCGCTAGCCTCATGCGGTTACGTCTGAGATATCTCGCAGTGCGAGCTAGTCCTGTGACCTGCATGTCTGAAGGAAGTTTATCTACTACCACCACTTATATCAGACTAGTGGAAGATCAAAGTCTCACTAACACCCTGACTACTTGGTATTCACGAGGTCCACTATTAGTCAAGAACCCAGAGATATTCAGTTTCACACTTTTGGCAGGTTTTAATTTCAACTGCTCGACTAATTGTTGTGTGATGAAAGTTTTCTGTGATCCTTGATCAAAGAGACCTCTAGTGTTAACTCTAGACTTCCTATCAATTAGTTTCAGTTGAGCTGTAGGCAGAGTAGTATTATTGCCTGGCTCAGTAGCAACTACATTTATTTCTTGGTGTACCTTGCAATATTATACTGTGGTAGAATTCATAGAATTCTCCCTAGGTGTCACAAATTGTGAAGAAGTTTTTCTACATAAGGCATAATGATGCACACCTTTGTTGCATCTACTGCACAACCGTAGATGTAATACACATTTACTGGGATCATGAGAACCCATGCACTTGGTGCATCTGTGTAATTCTTGCAGCCGTTTAATCCTGACATTAAAGTTAGGATAAACTTTGCACTTATAGGTGGCATGTTCTTGTTCACAGAACAGACACTTTCTCTCCCTTGCTGGGTTTGTCTTCTTACTAGATACATCAATTGTAATGTCAGAGGGAGATACTGAATAAATACCTATGCTACCACTCCTTTTTCCAGTGGATGGAGTAGTCCTAGGTTTGAATTTATTGGACTTGTTCAAAGTCGATTTTGTTTTGACTGAGTTGTCAATGTTAGGTTGTTTAGACTCAGGTTTAATCTTATCATGAGTTTTCAATCTGTTAACCGTTATTCTTAGTCCCTCGAATATTTGCTCGAGAGTGAGAAACTCGGTTTTATAGTGTGAGCAGATTTCTGCTAAAATATTTCAAAGTAATTTCCTCTGTAAAAGTAAGTTAATTGAGCATTCGGAGGCTAGTACATCTACTTTAGTACATAACGCCTTCACTAGAGACCCTACTTCTAGCATGAAGCTTTGAAGTGAGTCTGGTCGGTTACTTGGTGCATTCAGATCCAGTAACTGGTAATACAGGTTAGCTATACTCAACTCCTTGTTGCAATAATTCAACTTTAGTAGTTTTATATCTTCCTCATAATTACTCTCAGTGAGAGCTAGGTTACTTATGACCTTTTTAGCATCCCTTTGAGAAGATTGTTTAGGTAAGAGAATTTAGAAACTCTGTCAAGAGAAGGTTTTTTAAGTATATGAACTTCAAAGGAAGTCCAAAATGTGTCCCAATTTTCTTCATCCAGCCCTGCAAATGTAGGTAAGTCTAAAGTAGGCAGACGAACCTCAAGTAATTGATTACTGGATTGAGACATAATTTTATTTGCATTGGATTTATGTTGACTTACTATATTGGATAGTAAATTAAGTTTATCTTGAGTCTCATCTTCATACTGAGAAGTTTCTGCTAGAATTTGATCAATTTCATCAGGATCAGTTTCAGCTGCATTCAGTATGTTAAGATAAGACTGGATTGTAGATCTGACTTGATCAAATTTGAGATCAGCTACTCTCAATGATGTTTCTAATTGATAGTAATCAATGGGAGTTGCTTTAGACAAAGTATCAAACTTGTTAATCAGTCTGGTTAAATGACCTTTAAGGCCAATATAGGTTCTCCTTAACTGTTCAGGAGTAGCCATGGTGGCTTTAAGTTCAAGTTTCATAGGACTTGTATAGGTATTGCTAATGTAGCTTGGGTACTTGCTCATCAGTTGACAAGTAAATTGAATATAGCCTAAATTATTCTGGCTAAATTACACTCTTTCACATTCAAGGTTAAATGTACCTACCTAACAATAAGTAGCTAAGGAATTTGAGCAGTGCTTGAATGTCACCTGTGGTGTCTGTGTATAGCTGAGATAGTCTTGGTAGTAAGGTTGATGTAAAGTCATTCCTGGTTACTGACTTTAATAATAATAAACGATTACATGATAGAGTAGCTCCCAAGCTTGGCAGGCGTCCTGTGTGCTGTTTACCTTCTCCTAGTGGCGTCCAGCCGCCGCACATAGAAAACGGATGGTACCATTTTCTGTGAACATGACATCCCTCCTTTTCTTTAAAAAGAATGAATACAGGATGTCTACCATGCTTGTAGCACAAAGCAAAGTTATTGACACAAAGTAAGTTATTAACATGTCAAGAGATATTGCATACATTTAACATTAATTAAACACACAAAGAATTTAAACAATCTTTACCACAAAGGATTTCAATGTTAAAAATACATATGCAATGTTAAACAAACATGAAAGAAACTGTAATACAAAGTTACAAAATATTGAATGAGAGATCTGCATTATTCAAACAATATTAAATTTAGTTCAGCATAACAAGTAAATACTTTGCATTACATAGGAACACAATTAATCATCATATCGTGTAGGGCGTTTAACATGTCGTTTTGGACGAGAGTCCTTAAGTACAAGAATATCCCTCGATGAATTGTTTATCGAGTTATAACTCATTTTTTCTTTTTCTTTTACACGACTTTGCACTTCATCATTTTCTACACTAGTTGGAATCACTTTGAAATAAGCCATATTACGTGTTATACTATGATCTCTATTACTCGCTGTTACCATAGTTCCTTTTACACTAATCACTTTATATGGTTTTGTATCATACGGCATATCTAACTTTCCCTCTTTTTTCTTTTTAACGAGAACAGTATCTCCAACCTTTATGAATTGTTCCTTTGCACGTTGATCATGAGCAATTTTCATTTTGCCCTTCGCTAGTGCATCCTTCTGAGCGAGACGTTTATCCGTTACCTTGGCTGGCATGACAGGTAGTGCGATTCTCATAGGACGTCCAAATAAAAGTTCGCCAGGCGACTTGCCCAGTGTTCCATGCGGTGTTGCACGGTAGTTCCTGAGAAAAGCATACATAGCTTGTTTCCAGGATCGTCCTTCGGCATGAGCACAGCGTACAGCTTTCATGAGAGGTTGCATGAATCTCTCGACTTCTCCATTTGCTTGTGGATGTAGTGGCATCACACGGCGGTGTTTGAATCCAATATGCTCAGCAAAGTTGACAAAGTCTTGTCCATTAAATGGCGGTCCATTGTCCGTCTTGACACTTCAGGAATGCCAAAGTTTGAAAGATCTTGTCGAGTTTCGGATGACAGCCTTTGCAGATGTGGAAGTGATGATTTCTACTTCTGGATAACGTGAGTGATCATCAATGACTACCATCAAGTACTCTCCAGTTGGTAGCGGTCCACAGAAGTCCATCGATACTTCCATCCATGGTTTGCAGCAGGTAGTGGTGAAGGTTGTAGAGGTGTTGGTCTTGAAGTATCCACTGCAGCTTGGCAAGGGACACAGGCATCATGCATGTCCTTTAGCTTGACGATCAATGCCAGGAACCACACCTTTTTCCTCTGTCGCCGTAGCAATGAGCCCCTTGTGTTGGGCCTTACAAGACTTGGTGTCCTTGATGTGCAAACTTCAGAGCACGTTGCTGGAGAACAGCTGGAATGAGATACGAGTACCCGCAGCAGCGGGTCGCTTGTTGCGTAACACTTAATTCTGTCTGGATGCTTCAAGGCTTTGAATGCATCTTGGTCAACTCCTGAGGGTGGGATGCGGGAGACTTTTTCTGGTCAATCATCCACTGTTGCTTGCAAGTTGGGTCCTCTAGGTTGCAGTACGATTTCATCAAGAGTGAGAGCCTTAGGGATGCATCACAGGGTTACAGAGTGTACATATTCCTCGGCAACTTGCTGATGCTTGGTGATGGTGAACTGTTGCAGATGTCGACTGATGTAATCAGCGGGGAATTGCCTGCACCTTGCTTGTATTTCCGTAAAGTTGTATGGTTGCAGAAAGAGCCCATCTCCAATGCGAGCTGGTGGTTTGGACTTTGATTATTGAAGATGGTCTCCAACGGTTTGTGGTCAGTGGCTATCGTGGGTGAAGGGGTGCACCAAGCGAGATCACATTGAAGTTGTCAGCAGCCCCATTACAAGAGCAAGAGCTTCCTTCTCTGTCCTGTATCGTTGCTCAACATTCTGTGAGAACACGG
>WNGS01000200.1:149842-160333 GCA_020271785.1 Procambarus virginalis | reverse complement strand
TAATGGTGTGCGGGGAGAGGAGGGGCTAGTAATGGTGTGTGGGGAGGAGAGGGGCTAGTAACGGTTGTGTGGGGAGGGCTAGTAATGGTGTGGGGAGGCTAGTAATGGTGTGGGCTGAGGCCAGGGCTATTAATGGTGTGTGTGGAGAGGTGTGGGCTAGTAATGGTGTGCGGGGAGGTGAGGGGCTAGTGATGGGTGTGAGGAGGTGAGGGGCTAGTGATGGTGTGTGAGGAGGTGAGGGGCTAGTAATGGTGTGTAGGGAGGTGAGGGGCTAGTGATGGTGTGTGAGGAGGTGAGGGGCTAGTATGGTGTGTGGGGAGGTGAGGGCTAGTAATGGTGTGTGGGGAGGTAAGGGGGCTAGTAATGGTGTGTGGGGAGGTGAGGGCTAGTAATGGTGTGTGGGGAGGTGAGGGGCTAGTAATGGTGTGTGTGGGGAGGTGAGGGGCTAGTAATGTGTGTGGGGAGGTGAGGGGCTAGTAATGGTGTGTGGGGAGGTGAGGGGCTAGTAATGGTGTGTGGGAGGTGAGGGGCTAGTGATGGTGTGTGGGGAGGTGAGGGGCTAGTAATGGTGTGTGGGGAGGTGAGGGGCTAGTAATGGTGTGTGGGGAGGTGAGGGGCTAGTAATGGTGTGTGGGGAGGTGAGGGGCTAGTAATGGGTGTGGGGAGGTGAGGGGCTAGCAATGGTGTGTGGGGAGGTGAGGGGCTAGTAATGTGTGTGGGGAGGTGAGGGCTAGTAATGGTGTTGTGGGGAGGTGAGGGCTGGTGATGGTGTGTGGGGAGGTGAGGGGCTAGTAATGGTGTGTGGGAAGGTGAGGGGCTAGTAATGGTGTGTGGGGAGGTAGGGGCTAGTAATGGTGTGTGGGGAGGTGAAGGGCTAGTAATGGTGTGGGGGGGGAGGTGGGGCTAGTAATGGTGTGGGGGAGGTGAGGGGCTGGTGATGGTGTGTGAGGATGTGTTGTTGTTGTTATAGATTCAGCTACTCGGAACAAGTTCCAAGTAGCACGGGCTATGGTGAGCCCGTAACTTACCTGGCACAGGAGCTGGGCAAGAACACGGGCTATGGTTAGCCTCGTGGACAGGAGATGTCTCCCGTGTGTGTGGGGAGGTGAGGTGCTAGTAATGGTGTGTGGGGAGGTGAGGGCTAGTAATGGTTGTGTGGGGAGGTGATGGGCTAGTAATGGTGTGTGGGAAGGTGAGGGGCTAGTGATGGTGTGTGGGGAGGTGAGGGGCTAGTGTGGTGTGTGGGGAGTTGAGGGCTAGTAATGGTGTGTGGGGAGGTGAGGGGCTAGTGATGGTGTGTGGGGAAGTGAGGGGCTAGTAATGGTGTGTGGGGAGGTGAGGGGCTGGTGAGGTGTGTGATGAGGTGAGGCGCTAGTAATGGTGTGTGGGGAGGTGAGGGGCTAGCAGTGGTGTTTGGGGAGGTGAAGGGCTAGTGATGATGTGTGTAGAGTTGAGGGGCTAATATTTCTGTGTGGGGAAGTTGAGGGGGCTAGTAATGGTGTGTGGGGAGGGAAGGGGCTAGCAATGGTGTGTGGGGAGGTGAGGGGCTAGCAATAGTGTGTGGGGAGGTGAGGGGCTAGTAATGGTGTGTGGGAGGTAAGGGGCTAGCAATTGTGTGTGGGGAGGTGAGGGGCTAGTAATGGTGTGTGGGGAGGTAAGGGGCTAGCAATATTGTGTGTGGGAGGTGAAGGGCTAGTAATGGTGTGTGGGGAGGTAGGGGCTAGTAATGGTGTGTGGCGAGGTGACGGGCTAGTAATGGTGTGTTGGGAGGTAATGGGTAGTAATGGTGTGTGGGGAGGTGAGGGGCTAGTAATGGTGTGTGGGGGAGGTGAGGGCTAGTAATGGTGTGTGGGGAGGTGAGGGGCTAGTAATGGTGTGTGGGGAGGTGAGGGGATAGTATGGTGTGTGGGGAGGTGAGGGGCTAGTAATGGTGTGTGGGGAGGTGAGGGGCTAGTAATGGTGTGTGGGGAGGTGAGGGGCTAGTAATGGTGTGTGGGAGTGAGGGGCTAGTAATGGTGTTGTGGGAGAGTGAGGGGCTAGTAATGGTGTGTGGGGAGGTGAGGGGTAGTAATAGTGTGGGGGGGAGTTGAGGGGCTAGAACTCCAGCAAACACAAAACGTTTGTGAACGTTTTTAAATGGTGCCACAAAGGTAATACTCTAACATTTGACATAAATACGTATTTCTGACGTTCTTAAAACCACTAGATATAACTAAAAACATGTATTCTTGAGACACAGTTTTTAAGATTTATGTAAAAATTTAAAAATAATAGTAAATGCTATGGAATTATAATGTTTTCATGCTTTATATATAAAAATAAACAATTTTCAGTCAACATTTCGTTTTTTTTTGTTTACTCTATGTAAACCTATCCAATTTACGTTCTTATAACATAAATATAACATTTATATGTCGTCAATATAACGTTATTTACACGACATCGTTACGTTATTATAATGTTATATTAACGTATAATTCCTGTATAAAAAAGCTGAAATATATTGAGCTTTATATTTTAAACCTTGTAAAATTGTCGTAAAACTTGGAATAAGACAGTAAGCATGCTTTATTTATGAAAATATAGAAACAATTCAACAAAAACATAAACCACATGTCACCTAGCTATAATTCTTTGTCTTTCTTGAGAATGTAATTTAAGCTTTGACAATCTTTCTTCATATGACAGGTTTCTATTTTGGGGTATTAACTTTGTTATCCTCCGCTGGACGCATTCTAGTATATTTATATCCATGCTGTGGATATACTGTGACCAAAAGTGAAGTGCATATATATCTAAATGGAGCCTACCCAGAGCAAGATATATCTGAAGAACAATGAACCGATATCTTAATTATTACTAATGTTTCAATACATAAATCCCAGTGTTCTGTTTGCCTTATTACGAACATTTATTCATTGATTTTTTTTTAAATTCTTACTAATCATAACTCCCAGATCCCTTTCATAATTCGACTTCACAATCTCAGCACCATGCATGCATCTAGCTTATATCTTGTAACTCGATCTATCGTCATTACCTATCCTTTAAACCTTACATTTGTCAGTATTAAACGGCATCCGCCAATCTTTTGACCATATTTCAGTACCCAATTTAGATCGTTCGATCGATCAATTTAAACCTCCTTGTATCATGTATCATCATACATGATGATATAATGATACACACTACTGGGTATGCTGATGATATAATGTTACACACTACTTGTTATGCTAACATGCAGAACACTCTTAACTCTGTATTAGTCTCATGTCAGGGCTTCGGTTTAGTCATATCTCAGCAGAGGAAACAAAGATACTAAACGGGTGTCCACCCAGGCAGGGAGGAGCTGTTCACAAGATGCAACTGTCTGATGGCTCCCAGCTTGACTATGTTAACAGATTCAAATACCTTAAAATTTGCCTTGTATTGTCCTTTTGTATTCAAACTCTGTCGTCAGTATAATGAGAGGCTCCATAAGCCCTCTTGGAGATGTTGCAGGTTATCACTCAGGCTATCGTGCCAATGTCACAATTGTCAAAATGATGTACCTTGCATACATCAGATCTTTAGTGGATTATGCTGCACCTCTGCTTGCCTTGATGACTGAAAGAAAGCTTAAAGGGCTTGAAAACTTGCAGAACGAAGCCTTGAAGATAATCTTTGGATGCCCCTCGTACCACAAAGATACTTAACATGAGGAAGGAACTTAATATTCCGAGCGTTGT
Organism: Procambarus virginalis; assembly: GCA_020271785.1. Lineage (NCBI taxonomy): Eukaryota > Metazoa > Arthropoda > Malacostraca > Decapoda > Cambaridae > Procambarus > Procambarus virginalis. Next base: position 156,605 of record WNGS01000200.1, on the reverse strand, counting down.
TTATCGTGTTACTGAAATTAACTGTCAAATTGGTATAAAAATGCTAAGGCTAGCTCATCCTAACTCTTGCACAGAAGCCCTCCAGAATGTCTTTATTGAAGGTCAACATTGTTTCATGTGGCACTGTATCAAAAGCTTTGCTAAAGTCAAGGAACACAACATCACAATCCTTACCACTATCAACTGCCTCAACTATGCTGGAATAAAAAGAGAGCAAATTTGTTAAACATGAACGGCCATGTGTAAAACCATGTGTTGCGACTTAACTCCATTGATTCTAAATCTTTGTTTCCTTTGGTATAGCCATGCCCTAATTCAGCTTAATATAGAATCCACAATATAGTGAACCTCTATCTTTTTAATCAGTCTTTTATGTGGCACTGTATCAAAAGCTTATATTATGAGTGGGAAGTCCGTATAAACAACTGGGCCTCTACCCCCCTTCAATCCGAACTATTTTCCTTGCTTCTTGCACTGAAATGTGTACAAGTCTCTAAACTGATACATTAATTGTAACTCTTTATCATCCTTAATTGCTCTCAAGTCTTTAAGACATACTGTAACATGCACGTGTCTGAAGCTAGGCACAAATACAACAAAGTTATTAATGATAACAAGAGACTTCGAACTAGGTACCTCACAGGAAGGTGTCCTCAGTCCTACCTTATTTAATATCTTAATAAACACGCTGTTAAACTCTGTACCGAGCAAACCCAACGTCCACATCATTATAGCTATGCTGATGATATAATGATACACACCACTGGGTATGCTGATGATATAATGATACACACCACTGGGTATGCTGATGATATAATGATACACACCACTGGGTATGCTGATGATATAATGATACACACCACTGGGTATGCTGATGATATAGTATACACACACTGGGTATGCCGATGATATAATGATACACACCACTGGGTATGCTGATGATATATTGATACACACAACTGGGTATGCCGATGATATAATGATACACACAACTGGGTATGCTGATGATATAATGATACACACAACTGGGTATGATGATGATATAGATACACACCACTGGGTATGCTGATGATATAATGTTACACACCACTGGGTATGCTATCATGCAGAACACTCTTAACTCTGTATTAGACTCATGTCAGAACCTAGGTTTAATTATCTCAGCAGAGAAAACAAAGATACTAAATCGGCGCCCACCCAGGCAGGGAGGAGCTGTTCGCAAGATGCAACTGTCTGATGGCTCCCAGCTTGACTATGTAAACAGATTCAAATACCTTGGCCTTGAGGTGCCACTGTATGGTCCTGTTGTATTCAGACTCTGTCGTCAGTATAAAGAGAGGCTCCGAGCTCTCAAGGCTGTTGCAGGTTATCACTCAGGCTATGGTGCCAATGTCAGAATTGTCAAAATGATGTACCTTGCATACATCAGATCTTTAGTGGATTATGCTGCACCTCTGCTTGTTTTGATGCCTGAAAGAAAGCTTGGAGGGCTTGAAAAATTGCAGATCGAAGCCTTGAGGATAATCCTTGGGTGCCCTCGTACCACAAAGATACTTAATATGAGAAAGGAACTTAATATTCCGAGCGTTGTTGATCGTGTTACTGAAATTAACTGTCAAATTAGTATTAAAAAATGCTAGGCTAACTCATCTAGTCCTTGCACAAAGCCCTCCAAATTTCTTTATTGAAGATCNTTCTTCTTCTTGAGAATAGGTGCAGTTTGCATGAAGGTTTAACCCTCCCGATGACTGCACCAGGACAGACGTAAGGAGATGCGTTTACGGTTAGGATGAGAAGAAAGTCAAAAGCGGTAGATGTGATGGGCCGTAGAGAGAGGAGAGGCGGCGAAAACTGAGTCGAACGTTAGAGGGAGACACCCCGCACCGGGGGGCGGGGTGTCGCGGTCACGGTGGCAGCCACGCACAGCTTAGCAGTGTGTGCAAGACGGGAACTAATACTTCTCCGGAAACTTGTATATCGGAAAGCGCAAGCAGTACGCTTCCCAAATCACCCGCTCGTCAACGGGCAGCCGGCCACTAGGCAGCGCCCTCGGCTGAGACATCCTATCCGGCACCCGATACACAAACTCCTTCACCCGCGACACCCAGATAGTGGACGAGCACCACGGGATCGGAAGCACCCGGGCATCTCGATAAGGGCCCAACTCCGGACCCTCACAGGGCACGACTCCAGCAGACGGAACCAGGCAATCCCCAGACCGGAGCAAGGAAGGAGGGGATACAGCAGGGGATGCAGGCGCGGCACCGACCCCACCACCGGCACAGGACCCGAGGCCCCCCGGCACACATCTTTCCGCAACATCACGACGAGGTCCCGATCATCAGGGACAACCCCCCACTGCGGAGATCCAACAGCAGGAGACGCAGGAGAGAGGCACAGGTAGCAACTTCGGAGTCTCGCACAGCACCAACATCCTCGGAGTCTCGCACAGCACCAACATCCTCGCCGCACAGCACCAACATCCTCGAGGGGGCGCCAGATCATCATACTCCCCCACCTCCTCCCAAGGCACACCACGAGGGGGAGACACACTCCGAGCCCGCCGTGAACGCTTCGAGACAGGTCGCACCACACCACGCCCAGCAGGCCCCGCCGCAGGCACGGCCACCATCTTCACATCCACACAGGTCACACCAGCACTGTCCGAAGAGTCCACAGAGGCCACATCACCCACACTGTCCACATCATCCTGGGAAACAGCCTCAGAACACCGACGCGCACGCTTCTGCAAAGGGATGGAAAGAGCAGAACTACAGTTGTCAGCACACACAGGCACGGCAGGCACCTCTCCCTGCCGAAGCACCCCCTCTAAAACAGCAGAACCCGTATTCCCGGGAGCCGGTATCACATCCACAGGCGGGACATGGACCTCCACCGGGACATCCTGCACAACACGCAGCTCAGGCGACGGCCCAACACCCACACACACCGGCTCAACATCCCCAGGGGCCACAGCAGGCACCAGACGGGTCGTGCAGGCCGTAGAATTCACCTCAACAGGCGGAGCAGCAGACAGGCAACCAGGCGCCGCAGGCACAGTACCCACTCCATCCTCAGAACCGTCCGAAGTAACAAGGGTGGAAATCCTCCGCACGAAAAACATGCACCCGACCAGCTGCTCCCACGTCGCACGCTGCAGCCAGATGACCCTCGTGACCACACCGATAACAGGTGCGCGGTTGACCCCGATACTGGCAGTGGAGCGTGTATCCCAACACGGATATCGACGACGGTACACTACACTTCAGCGACATCGTCAGGGTGCGGGAGCCGTCAAGCATACCAACACAGTGCCCGGCAACGACCCTGTTCCAACGAACACTTAACACTGTCCCAAACCGTTCGAAACAGGAGGTCAAAAGCCGTCCTGAAATTCGAAGGGGGCGCCATGCACCGCCACAGACGTCAAGGTGACACTAAGATTCACTACCTTAACGGAGCCAGCAGTATCAGGGAGAGGGTAAACACGCCCCTCACACCGCTCGAGAAACGCCTGAAAGGCAGCCTGGAGGCGGAACTTTACCACAGCACGGTTGCCCTGAAGCAGCTGGATGCCCACCAGGTCCGACAGCTGCACATGAAGCACGTCCACCAGGGCGACACCAACCAATGGATGGTCTACTGGTACCGTAAACGCCAGACCAGCCGACAATGTCCTCTTCACTGGGGGCGAGAAGTCCCCATGGCTAAGCAAACGTCACCCTGTCAGTGGCAGACCACCACCAGCAGGGCAAACCAGCAATCACCCAACGTAAACACTAGCCAGTGCGGAGAGACCTCAGGAGCGTCCGACCTGGCCGGTGGTCACCACGCAACCCGAGCTAGTCACTGCTCACTGTGTGATTATCAAGTTTGTGGGTGAGGCAGTGTACCGTGACTTTCTCTGACGGTACGAGGTGCGTACTTTGCAGCTGCAGGACGGCAGCGGGTCTGTGGCCATTTCGGACCGAAGTGGTGCGTGACATATGGAGTGTCCATGGCGCCCCATGGAGTTTCCTGAGACCCTCCTCCGGCGTTTCTTCCAGAGGTATGGCCCCGTCGTCAGTGTGCGGATGAACTCGCTGTCTTCTGGGAAATATTCGGGTGTGAAGGCCAACGTTCGTACCCTCGGGATGCGACTGAGGTCGGACATTCCATCCTCTGTCTGGCTTTTAGGGTACTACGTGCGGGTGTTTTTTGCCCGACACCCCGTACTTGTTTTCCGGGGTGGCATGTTGGGCATCAGGCTGCCGGGTGCACTGCTAATCCGGTTGCTCCAGTAAATTTGTTCCGTGAGAGGATTTCCCGCCGCTCCCTCTGGAGGAGGACTCCGGGTGAGGAGGTGAACGTCCCGTTAGCTGATGGGCTCCTCCAGCATCGCCTGTCGTTCTCCGGTTATCACAGACCCTCCTCCGGATGTTGCGGCGCCGTCGGATGATTCCACTGCTCCTGTCACTGGCCCTGTTGCTCCCGTGTGCCTTCCTGGTGCTTCCTGTGAGGCATCGCCGTCTTCTCACTCGTCTTCGTGTGGCCTGGTTCCCCCTGTAGTAGAGGCTGCTGCCATCCTGCGTCGGGCATCTGTTCGTCTGGCTGGTGGTGCCCATGTTTCTGGGTCCACTTCCAGCTCTGACGATCTCCAGCCGGTGCCCAAACGTTTCAGGCGTTCGTCGTCTGCCTGGGCCGAGGTTGGGGAATTCAGTGACTGTGGGTCTTCGGATGTCGACGGTGTGGTCCAGGATGCGTCGTTGGCTCCGCATTTAGTGGAGGTGGCGGTACATGTGCCTGCTGGTGATGGTGACCGTGTCGCAGGTGTGCCTTCTGTTCCCTCTCCACCAGGAGCCTCTCCGGGTGGGGTGTGGTGGTTTCTGCTGCCAGGGATAGTGGGGATACTGGTGATGGGTGTGGCCTGGTGGTGACCTTAAGGAAGGATTGTTCGCCGATCGGGTTCCTGGCAGTCGTCCGGTAGTGGGTCCATGGACGTTGGTGACCCTGTAGTGGTACTCTCTGTCCGGGTCCCTCCTATGGGGGTGTGCATTGGAGGTCTGGAGGACGTGTTGCCGGCGTCCGTGATGCCGCTGGGCCACTGTTCGCGGATTGCAGAGTTAATGCTCTTCGAGGACCCAAGGGACTTTCATGATGGGGCCAGTCCCATGATGTGGGTGCATGTGGTGATCACTCGCGTCAGGTGTGATACCGTCTGGGTCCCGTGTTTACGGGTATTTGTTGCCCAGGTGCCAGATGAAATGGCGTCCCCGGTGGATGGTCCAGGCCCCTGGCGGTGGTTGCTTTGGGAAGCGTTTAATGTACGGTTCCCTTGGGACATGTTTCTGGGCAAGTATGTCCACTGATTTCCTGTTTCTGTGCTTACTTTTGTACTGTATGCCCTTCTGGCTTTTGATTGCCCTCTTGTAGTTTGTGCCCGTGCCTCTCCCTTTGTTTGCAGCGAGGCAGGTGGTTTGGTGTGAGTGTTTTTATTCATGTGGTTGTTTTTGTGTTATTATTTTGCACTGTGTGTTCTATTTATGCTTTATGTGCTGTGCTTGTTTGTTGTCTGCTGTGCTTTTTTGTTTGTATTTCATGTTGTTCATGCTGATGTACTTTGTTTGTCGGTCCTTCAGGCCGGTGATTTTGTTTTTGTTCTATAATGTTATGATGTTTTATAATGTTACTCTGTTTTATTGTTTTGCTTGCATTGTTTGCCTGTTTATATTTGTTTTTGTTTTGTGTCTTGATGTGTGTTTTTCATGTATACCTTGTTGCCTTCTCATGTTTTGTAAATTGTTGTACTGGGCTGTTGGTCTTTCTGGCCGGCGGTTTTCTTGTTTTGTTTTGTTATATTTCGCTTGTTTTATTGTATTTATTGTATTTCCCTTGCATGCTTGCATGTAAAAATAAAAAAAATAAAAATTATGGTTATGCTGTTATTTTTCTTTTTTTGTTCACAACATATCATCTTTCTACGAAGATGTATATCTCTTTCTGGGTATGATAGAAGCTGTGTACGGAATCTGCCACCACCACACTACGGCCTAATGCATTCCATTTGTCAACTACTATAAGGTGCTTGCTGAGCTCTATTTGATTCTTAAACCCGAGCAAACCACTTGTGAACAGGCCATTCTGATCAATCACATTCCATGGGCGGGTAAAACTGTTTGTGTTGAGTATGTTCCTGGAGTGATATAGCCCACGTAGTTTTGAAGATGAAAAAATAAAATATTATTACATTTCTTGGACATCACTTGGTCACATCTATATATTAAAAATGGAAATGTTCGTTTGTGCATAACCGCTAATCTCAGAAAGTTCTTCACCGATTGCTTAAAAATTTTCAATGTTCCATTCCCATCCGAGCAGGTTTTTATATACATACTATATAGATGTCACGTCTGTGATGGTAAAAAAAACATGATTTTCTGAAAAAACTGTGTTTTTGTGTTTTTTCGTGTGAGGGGAAATTTTCGAAACCTCTTTACCGATTGCTTTGAAATTTTGACACTACGTTGCATTTTAGTAGGCACGTCGTTTCATATAACATGCATGCCTACTATATACGTCTCACCTGAGACAGAATTTTTTTTTTTTTTTCTTTTCTTTAACAGCTCCAACTGTGGACGTAAGAGCAACACATGATGTAATCTTCGAAAATTCCTCACCGATTGCTTTGAAATTTTGACACAACATTGCATTCGAATAGGTGCATCTTTTTATATACCTACTATATAGATGCCACAGCTGTGACAGGTAAAAACATGCGTTTTTT
>WNGS01000200.1:77608-145505 GCA_020271785.1 Procambarus virginalis | reverse complement strand
GAGATATGTCATGACAACATTAACAGAGACATGCTGTCACAACGACAACAACAGCAAAGACATGTCTTCACAACAACAGAGATATGTCATGACAACAATAACAGAGACGTGCTGTCACAACGACAACAACAACTGGGGCATGTAGTCACGACATCAACAACAGGGACATTCCTTCACAACAGTAATATTGGCATTCCTTCACAGCATCTATATGGGCATTCCATTACAACTACAAGGGGGAATGACATCACACCAAGAACTATTGCATGCCAATAAAGTAGCAAAACAAGAATTAGGGAAACTGCAACATGCATATTGGGCCCAATATGTAGCAATTTTAATTTATATCAACACAATCTCATTCATATATATGTCTAACTTAAGCGTGAAGCAATCATGAGGTCGACCATTTATTATGTCACCCGAAGTCTGGCGGCGCCACAACTCAACAGCAACGCTTATTTTGACGAATCAAAATGGACGAATCAATTTTGACGAACCAATTTTGGTTAGTTATTAATAACTTGACAGATATTAATAACTGGGACAGGTCAGATAACTGATAATGAAACCAAAAACCTGAGTTATATATAAATTTAATATTTGGTCTCCGTATTCACACAGCTTATATATTTTATTTTATTTATTTACATATACAAGAGTTCTTACATTCTTGTGCAGCACCAGCACGCATAGCGTTTTGGGTAAGTCCTTAATCCTAATTTTCACACACACACATCCCCAGGAACCAGCACGTAGCAGCTGAACTCCCTGGTTCCTATTTACTGCTAGGTGAACCGGAGCATCAGGGTGAAAGAAACTCTGACCATTTATTTCCGCTTTCCGCCGGGGATCGAACCCAGATCCTTAGGACTACGAACTTCGAGCATTGTCCACTCAGCCGTCAGCCCAGCTTAACAATATGACTTCGAACGAAAGAATGTATATTGGTAATGAAGAGGACAGGTTGACCTGTTTAGTAATTACTAGGCAGGAAGTTATTAAACAAATATAAAAATTAAAGCCAAACTCGTCCACAAGGACAGACGAAGTGGGTCATAACAGAATGTGAAGAAGAGCTTCGCGAATCCTTGTCTTTCATATTCAATAATTTGCAATTCTTTTGACCATGTCATGGCGTAATGGTCTAGTGTGCATCTAGAAATACCCAGAGCATAGGTTCGAGTCCTCATCACAGCTCCTGTGGATTTTCTCGTTGATATATCACAATAATGTGATTTCTCTGTGTAAAGGCCAAAGAGTTTAGCACAAGTTAGTACTCTCCTTCATATAGTCCCTGTTACGAACCTTACCTCCTGTGGAGGCTAGTTTCTACTATATATTAGTTATTAACACAAAGGAGAATGTTTTCTTGATATAAATCTGCAGGTGATAAGTGGGAGGTCGCGAGTGACTATTATTACTCCGCCAATAAAAGTAGTACCTGTCAGACGGAAATTATTTAGGAATAACGTTTATTGGAATAACTAAACTATATGAAGGAAAAATGGACTCGATCAAAAACCTGCAAGGGAAATATGGTAAATGAAGTCAATAACGGGTTTGATTGGAAATGCTAAAGAAGAGAGTATTAAGGGGCGATGACGCAACAGAGAGGGACGCCATTTTTTACCTGACGCAGAACACCAGCTGTCTGACCAATCCTTGTTTCCCGAGGGATTTCTCCTGCCGTATCCAAAGACAAGTTATAGTATAATATTAACAGGGTTGCAAGGAAGGGTAGCATGCACTGATAGCCTACTGAGCAGTTAGTTTGGAGAGTCCTGATTTCCCAGGGATGTAAGTATGTGTCACAGACTGACAGAGGTAGTGCTGGAGAACACAGTTCCAGTGTTGGTCTAAGAGCTGTATGGGACCCCGAGCCCGTTTGGGTGATAAGAGACAATGTTGTTTTCATTCTGAGTGTATTAATTTATAAGGAATGAAATATGTAAAGTTACGTGTGTTTTATATATATACACATTTGTCATTTATCTACTGGTTGTTTCCCTACGCCTTGAATTCCTCTTTGTTCAGATAAAAGCCTTGTTCCCCCTTGACAACATTATAATACATGACACATCCCACCATACGTGACAGTCCCAACCACTTGGAGTAGACGGTAGAGCGACGGTCTCGCTCCATGAGGGTCGGCCTTCAATCCTCCACCGTCCAAGTGGTTGGGCACCAATCCTTCCCTCCCCGTCCCATTCCCAATCCTTATCCTGACCCCTTCCCAGTGCTATACAGTTGTAGTGGCTTGGCGCTTTCCCCTGATACTTCCCTCCCTCCTTCATATAGTCTAGGGTAGCTGCACAAATGCTGTTGTACCTAAATGAGTTAATAAACAAAACATGACTCTTGTTAGGCCACATTTTGGTTGTGCAGTTCAGCATTGGTCGCCATACTGCAGCATGGACATAAATTCACTTGAACGCGTCCAGTGAAGGATAATGATATTAATCCGACAAATTAGACCTCTTATATAATTAGAGAATGAAGCACCTTATTTGACGTTCTCTAGAATAGCGAAGAGTTAGGAGGTGACGCGACTGACGTGTACAAGTGGGTGAATGGGCATAATAATAGCGATATTAATACGGTATTAAAATATGTCCCCCTTTCCAGCCATAATATCACTCATATTGTTCACAATATCATCTTCTCTTTAGCCTCTTCTTCCCATCTCATGCATATAAGGTCCTGTCCAAATAGCTCCTGGGAATCACCTACAACCAAATTCAGCACACTTAATTCTTTTTACCAATGCTCTGTTAGTCGTCTAACAACAGGGGCATGACATCACGACAACAACAGAGGCATGACATCACGACAACAACAGGGGCATGACATCACGACAACAACAGAGGCATGACATCACGACAACAACAGGGACATGAAATCACGACAACAACAGAGGCATGACATCACGACAACAACAGGGGCATGAAATCACGACAACAACAGAGGCATGACATCACGACAACAACAGGGGCATGACATCACGACAACAACAGGGGCATGACATCACGACAACAACAGGGGCATGGCATCACGACAACAACAGGGGCATGCCATGACGACAACAACAGGGGCATGCCATGACGACAACAACAGGGGCATGCCATGACGACAACAACAGGGGCATGCCATGACGACAACAACAGAGGCATGACATCACGACAACAACAGGGGCATGACATCACGACAACAACAGGGGCATGACATCACGACAAAAACAGGTGCATGACATCACGACAACAACAGGGGCATGACATCACGACAACAACAGGGGCATGATATCACGACAACAACAGGGGCATGACATCACGACAACAACAAGGGCATGACATCACGACAACAACAGGGGCATGACATCACGACAACAACAAGGGCATGACATCACGACAACAACAGGGGCATGACATCACGACAACAACAGGTGCATGACATCACGACAACAACAGGGGCATGACATCACAGAAACAACAGGGGCATGACATGACGACATTAACAGGGCCATGACATGACGACATTAACAGGGGCATGACATCACGACAACAACAGGGGCATGACATCACGACAACAACAGGTGCATGACATCACGACAGCAACAGGGGCATGACATCACGACAACAACAAGGGCATGACATCACGACAACAACAGGGGCATGACATCACGACAACAACAGGGGCATGACATCACGACAACAACAGAGGGCATGACATCACGACAACAACAGGTGCATGACATCACGACAGCAACAGGGGCATGACATCACAGAAACAACAGGGGCATGACATCACGACAACAACAGGGGCATGACATCACGACAACAACAGGTGCATGACATCACGACAACAACAGGGGCATGACATCACGACAACAACAGGGGCATGACATCACGACAACAACAGGCGCATGACATCACGACAACAACAGGGGCATGACATCACGACAACAACAGGTGCATGATATCACGACAACAACAGAGGGCATGACATCACGACAACAACAGGAGCATGACATCACAGAAACAACAGGGGCATGCAGTCACTGTGGGGAAAACTGATTCTTGGGATTTATTGATTTATTTACAATTTATTCACTTATATTAAATTATTCTTACGTTAATTTATATTAATTTATATCTTACGTTAATTTATTTATTTCGATAGCGGACTGTGTGATATTAAATTCCCACAAATCGTTTCCTACACAAGCTGGAGGGGGGATATATTTTATATAGTTTATCAATCGAAATTTATCGATTGGTTGACATTCGCTACAATGTTACTAGGTGTAACAATGTTACTAGGTGACTGTAAGTGATTAGTTAATATTTGGGGAAGCCAGATCTTTATAGTTGATTTTGGCTTAGACAACCAGATGTGAACACGGAAGATCAGACAAATACTCCATGTAGGTGATGATAGTATAATCAATTGATGCCACCATCATGAGCATGAGCTCATGCCGTCGGCACATGCCGAGGGGACATGCGCATGCCATCATAATAACAACATGTTCATGCCGTCACAACAACAACATGTTCATGCCGTCACAACAACAACATGATCATACCGTCACAACAACAACATGATCATACCGTAACAACAACAACATGATCATGCCGTCACAACAACAACATGTTCATGCCATCACAACAACAACATGATTATGCCGTTACAACAACAACATGATCATGCCGTTACAACAACAGCATGATCATACCGTTACAACAACAGCATGATCATGCCGTTACAACAACAGCATAATCATGCCGTTACAACAACAGCATGATCATGCCGTTACAACAACAACATGATCATGCCGTTACAACAACAGCATGATCATGCCGTTACAACAACATGATCATGCCGTTACAACAACAGCATGATCATGCCGTTACAACAACAGCATGATCATGCCGTCATAACAACAACATGATCATGCCGTCATAACAACATGATCATGCCGTTACAACAACAACATGATCATGCCGTTACAACAGCAGCATGATCATGCCGTTAAAACAACAGCATGATCATGCCGTTACAACAACAGCATGATCATGCCGTTACAACAACAGCATGATCATGCCGTTACAACAACAGCATGATCATGCCGTTACAACAACAACATGATCATGCCTTTAAAACAACAGCATGATCATGCCGTTACAACAACAGCATGATCATGCCGTTACAACAACAACATGATCATGCCGTTACAACAACAGCATGATCATGCCGTTAAAACAACAGCATGATCATGCCGTTACAACAACAGCATGATCATGCCGTTACAACAACAACATGATCATGCCGTTAAAACAACAGCATGATCATGCCGTTAAAACAACAGCATGATCATGCCGTTAAAACAACAACATGATCATGCCGTTACAACAACAACATGATCATGCCGTTAAAACAACAGCATGATCATGCCGTTACAACAACAGCATGATCATACCGTCATAACAACATGAGCATGCTGTCATAACAACATGATCATGCCGTCATAACAACATGATCATGCCGTTACAACAACAGCATGATCATGCCGTCATAACAACATGATCATGCCGTTACAACAACATGATCATGCCGTCATAACAACAACATGATCATGCCGTTATAACAACAACATGATCATGCCGTTATAAGAACAGCATGATCATGCCGTTACAACAACAACATGATCATGCCGTTACAACAACAACATGATCATGCCGTTACAACAACATGATCATGCCGTTATTACAACAACATGATCATGCCGTTATAACAACAGCATGATCATGCCGTTATTACAACAACATGATCATGCCGTTATAACAACAGCATGATCATGTCGTTACAACAACATGTTCATGCCGTTATAACAACAACATGATCATACCATCACATCAACAACATGATCATGCCGTCACAACAACAGCATGATCATGCCGTCACAACAACATGATCATACCGTCACATCAACAACATGATCATGCCGTCACATCAACAACATGATCATACCGTCACAACAACAACATGATCATGCCGTCACATCAACAACATGATCATGCCGTCACAACAACATGATCATACCGTCACATCAACAACATGATCATGCCGTCACAACAACAACATGATCATACCGTCACATCAACAACATGATCATGCCGTCACAACAACAACATGATCATACCGTCACATCAACAACATGATCATGCCGTCACATGAACATGTTCATACCGTCACAACAACAACATGATCATACCGTCACATCAACAACATGTTCATACCGTCACAACAACAACATGATCATGCCGTCACATCAACAACATAATCATACCGTCACAAGAACAACATGATCATGCCGTCACACCAACAACATGATCATACCGTCACATCAACAACATGTTCATACCGTCACAACAACAACATGATCATGCCGTCACATCAACAACATGATCATACCGTCACAACAACAACATGATCATACCGTCACAACAACAACATGATCATACCGTCACATCAACAACATGTTCATACCGTCACAACAACAACATGTTCATACCGTCACAACAACAACATGATCATGCCGTCACAACAACAACATGTTCATACCGTCACATCAACAACATGATCATACCGTCACATCAACAACATGATCATGCCGTCACATCAACAACATGATCATGCCTCACATCAACAACATGATCATACCGTCACAACAACAACATGATCATGCCGTCACAACAACATGATCATACCGTCACAACAACAACATGATCATACCGTCACAACAACATGATCATACCGTCACAACAACAACATGATCATGCCGTTACAACAACAACATGATCATACCGTCACAACAACATGATCATACCGTCACAACAACAACATGATCATGCCGTTACAACAACAACATGATCATACCGTCACAACAACATGATCATACCGTCACAACAACAACATGATCATGCCGTTACAACAACAACATGATCATGCCGTTATTACAACAACATGATCATGCCGTTATAACAACAGCATGATCATGCCGTTATTACAACAACATGATCAAGCCGTTATAACAACAGCATGATCGTGTCGTTACAACAACAACATGTTCATGCCGTTATAACAACAACATGATCATACCGTCACATCAACAACATGATCATGCCGTCACAACAACAGCATGATCATACCGTCACATCAACAACATGATCATGCCGTCACATCAACAACATGATCATACCGTCACAACAACAACATGATCATGCCGTCACATCAACAACATGATCATGCCGTCACAACAACATGATCATACCGTCACATCAACAACATGATCATGCCGTCACAACAACAACATGATCATACCGTCACATCAACAACATGATCATGCCGTCACAACAACAACATGATCATACCGTCACATCAACATGATCATGCCGTCACATCAACAACATGTTCATACCGTCACAACAACAACATGATCATACCGTCACATCAACAACATGTTCATACCGTCACAACAACAACATGATCATGCCGTCACATCAACAACATGATCATACCGTCACAACAACAACATGATCATGCCGTCACAACAACAACATGATCATGCCGTCACATCAACTACATGATCATGCCGTCACATCAACAACATGATCATGCCGTCATAACAACAAGATCATGCAGTCATAACAACATTATCATGCCGTCACATCAACAACATGATCATACCGTCACATCAACAACTTGATCATGCCGTCACATCAACAACATGATCATGCCGTCACATCAACAACATGATCATACCGTCACAACAATAACATAATCATGCCGTCACAACAACATGATCATACCGTCACAACAACAACATGATCATACCGTCACAACAACATGATCATGCCGTCACAACAACAACATGATCATGCCGTCACAACAACAACATGATCATACCGTCACAACAACAACATGATCATACCGTCACAACAACATGATCATGCCGTCACAACAACATGATCATACCGTCACAACAACAACATGATCATACCGTCACAACAACATGATCATACCGTCACAACATGATCATACCGTCACAACAACAACATGATCATACCGTCACAACAACAACATGATCATACCGTCACAACAACAACATGATCATACCGTCACAACAACATGATCATACCGTCACAACAACATGATCATACCGTCACAACAACAACATGATCATACCGTCACAACAACAACATGATCATGCCGTCACAACAACAACATGATCATACCGTCTCAACAACATGATCATACCGTCACAACAACAACATGATCATACCGTCACAACAACAACATGATCATACCGTCACAACAACAACATGATCATGCCGTCACATCAACAACATGATCATACCGTCACAACAACAACATGCTCATACCGTCACAACAACAACATGATCATGCCGTCTCATCAACAACATGATCATACCGTCATAACAACAAGATCATGCCGTCATAACAACATTATCATGCCGTCATAGCAACAACATGATCATGCCGTCATAACAACATGATTATGCCGTCATAACAACATTATCATGCCGTCACATCAACAACATGATCATGCCGTCATAACATGATCATACCGTCACAACAACAACATGATCATACCGTCACAACAACAACATGATCATACCGTCACAACAACAACATGATCATACCGTCACAACAACATGATCATACCGTCACAACAACAACATGATCATACCGTCACAACAACATGATCATACCGTCACAACAACATGATCATACCGTCACAACAACAACATGATCATACCGTCACAACAACAACATGATCATGCCGTCACAACAACAACATGATCATACCGTCTCAACAACATGATCATACCGTCACAACAACAACATGATCATACCGTCACAACAACAACATGATCATACCGTCACAACAACAACATGATCATGCCGTCACATCAACAACATGATCATTCCGTCACAACAACAACATGTTCATACCGTCACAACAACAACATGATCATGCCGTCACATCAACAACATGATCATACCGTCATAACAACAAGATCATGCCGTCATAACAACATTATCATGCCGTCATAGCAACAACATGATCATGCCGTCATAACAACATGATTATGCCGTCATAACAACATTATCATGCCGTCACATCAACAACATGATCATGCCGTCATAACAACATTATCATGCCGTCATAACAACATTATCATGCTGTCATAACAACATTATCATGCCGTCATAACAACATTATCATGCCGTCATAACAACATTATCATGCCGTCATAACAACATTATCATGCCGTCACATCAACAACATGTTCATGCCGTCGCAACAACAACATGATCATACCGTAAGAACAACATGCGCATGCCGTCACATCAACAGCCACAATCTGGGACATCGTATGCAAGGTAAACAAAAAAATATATGAAAAAGCAAGAACATAACTGTAACAATAGTGACATGATAGGAACGTGAATAATCTTACAGACAGTCACAGCAACAGGAACACCTCAGCAACAGGAACACCTCAGCAACAGGAACACCTCAGCTTCAGGAGCACCTCAGCAACAGGAGCAAGGCAGGCCAGGAGCCAGCCCCTGACTACTGACCTTCAACACTCGCACACACCACAAACTCTCACATTATATATAATAGCAGTGAGATTCCCGCGGGAGCCCCAGAGCGTGAGTGAGGTGAACCAATCACCGCCTGGAGCCTGCTGGTGACGCCCTACGCACAAACACACGGGGTATCCGGCTGGCACTGGAGTGACTGGAGTGTCATGGGAGGGCCGGAGCAGTGCCAGGGCCAGATCTCTCGGGACCACAGGTGGTGGGGAAGGTGCGCGCTGACCCGGCTGCCCGCGACTCTCAGCCGCCCGCACGCGCAGGATGTGGGGGAGGTGGACGGTCTGGAGGACAGGTGAATGGCGGAAGACAGGATGATGGCGGGAAGACAGGAGGATGGTGGGAAGACAGAAGGATGGTGGGAAGAGAGAAGGATGGTGGTAAGACAGAAGGATAGTGGGAAGAGAGAAGGATGGTGGTAAGACAGAAGGATGGTGGGAGAACAGAAGGATGGCGGGAAGACAAGAGGATGGCGTGGTGACAGAAGGATGGTGGGAAGAGAGAAAGATGGTGGTAAGACAGAAGGATGGTGGGAGGACAGAAGGATAATGGGAAGATAGAAGGATGGCGGGAAGACAGGAGAATTTCGGGAAGACAGAAGGATGGTGGGAAGACAGAAGGATGGCGGAAAGACAAGAGGATGGTGGGAAGACAGAAGGATGGTGGGAAGAGAGAAGGATGGTGGTAAGACAGAAGGATGGTGGGAGGACAGAAGGATGGTGGGAAGGCAGGAGGATGGCGGGAAGACAAGAGGATGGCGGGAAGACAGAAGGATGGTGGGAAGGCAGGAGGATGGTGGGAGGACAGAAGGATGGCGGGAAGACAGGAGTATGGTGGGAATACAGAAGGATGGCGGGAAGACAGAAGGATGGCGGGAAGACAGAAGGATGGCGGGAAGACAGAAGGATGGTGGGAAGACAGAAGGATGGCGGGAAGACAGGAGGATGGCGGGAAGACAGGAGGATGGCGGGAAGACAGAAGGATGGAGGGAAGACAGAAGGATGGCGGGAAGACAGAAGGATGGTGGGAAGACAGAAGGATGGCGGGAAGACAGAAGGATGGCGGGAAGACAGAAGGATGGCGGGAAGAAAGGAGGATAACGGGAAGACAGAAGGATGGCGGGAAGACAGGAGGATGGCGGGAAGACAGAAGGATGGCGGGAAGAAAGGAGGATAACGGGAAGACATGAGGATGGCGGGAAGACAGAAGGATTGTAGGAAGACAGAAGGATGGTGGGAAGACAGAAGGATGGTAGGAAGACAGAAGGATGGCGGGAAGACAGAAGGATTGTAGGAAGACAGAAGGATGGCGGGAAGACAGAAGGATGGTAAGAAGAAAGAAGGATGGCGGGAAGAAAGGAGGATAACGGGAAGACAGAAGGATGGCGGGAAGACAGAAGGATAACGGGAAGACAGAAGGATGACGGGAAGAAAGGAGGATAACGGGAAGACAGAAGGATGGTGGGAAGACAGGAGGATGGCAAAAGACAGAAGGATGACGGGAAGACAGGAGGATGGTAGGAATACAGAAGGATGGTGGGAAGACAGGAGGATGGTAGGAATACAGAAGGATGGCGGGAAAACAGGAGGATGNGACTCAAGTGACGCAAGCTAAGCAGAAGCAGGAGCTGGGACGCAAGTGACGCAAGCTAAGCAGAAGCAGGAGCTGGGACTCAAGTGACGCAAGCTAAGCAGAAGCAGGAGCTGGGACGCAAGTGACGCAAGCTAAGCAGAAGCAGGAGCTGGGACGCAAGTGACGCAAGCTAAGCAGAAGCAGGAGCTGGGACGCAAGTGACGCAAGCTAAGCAGAAGCAGGAGCTGGGACTCAAGTGACGCAAGCTAAGCAGAAGCAGGAGCTGGGACGCAAGTGACGCAAGCTAAGCAGAAGCAGGAGCTGGGACGCAGTGACGCAAGCTAAGCAAAGCAGACTGGCTGGACGCAATTGACGCAAGCTAAGCAGAAGCAGGAGCTGGGACGCAAGTGACGCAAGCTAAGCAGAAGCAGGAGCTGGGACGCAAGTGACGCAAGCTAAGCAGAAGCAGAGCTGGGACGCAAGTGACGCAAGCTAAGCAGACAGGAGCTGGGACGCAAGTGACGCAAGCTAAGCAGAACGCAGGAGCTGGGACGCAAGTGACGCAAGCTAAGCAGAAGCGGAGCTGGGACGCAAGTGACGCAAGCTAAGCAGAAGCAGAGCTGGGACGCAAGTGACGCAAGCTAAGCAGAAGCAGGAGCTGGGACGCAAGTGACGCAAGCTAAGCAGAGCAAGTAGCTGGGACTCAAGTGACGCAAGCTAAGCAAAGCAGGAGCTGGGACGCAAGTGCGCAGCTAAGCAGAAGCAGGAGCTGGGACGCAAGTGACGCAAGCTAAGCAGAAGCAGGAGCTGGGACGCAAGTGACGCAAGCTAAGCAGAAGCAGGAGCTGGGACGCAAGTGACGCAAGCTAAGCAGAAGCAGGAGCTGGGACGCAAGTGACGCAAGCTAAGCAGAAGCAGGAGCTGGGACGCAAGTGACGCAAGCTAAGCAGAAGCAGGAGCTGGGACGCAAGTGACGCAAGCTAAGCAGAAGCAGGAGCTGGGACGCAAGTGACGCAAGCTAAGCAGAAGCAGGAGCTGGGACGCAAGTGACGCAAGCTAAGCAGAAGCAGGAGCTGGGACGCAAGTGACGCAAGCTAAGCAGAAGCTGGAGCTGGGATGCAAGTGACGCAAGCTAAGCAGAAGAAGGAGCTGGGACGCAAGTGACGCAAGGCCAGCAGAAGCAGGAGCTGGGAGGCAAGTGACGCAAGGCCAACAGAAGCAGGAGCTGAGGCCATTAGTGAAATAGAGCTGAGACCATTAGAGAAGTAGAGCTGAGGCCATTAGTGAAGGAGAGCTGAGGCCATTAAAGTAGAGCTGAGGCTTAAATAAGTAGAGCTGAGGCCATTAAATAAGTAGAGCTGAGGCCATACTAGTAGAACTACCAAAACACAGGAAGTATCTTATCAAGAGCAAAAAAAACAAAGAAAAAGGCAACTGATGAAGGTCTTATTGACCATGCAATAAACGTCTATTTATATCCTAAGAAATATTAATGAGCAAACATGAAACCACCTCCGCTCCTGCGTTTATTCTTTACCTGATAATTTTTTATCATAAATCAACAAATTTATAGTCTAACATTGATTTACCAAGTCTATCCTGAATCAGATTTTTCGTACCCCTTGTTCCGTTTCTGTTTCATTATGATGATGTTTTAGAATATTTAGGTTTACTACTCGAACACGAAGTTCCAAGTAGCACGGGCTATAGTGAGTTACCTGGCACAGGATCGGCAAGTAGCACGGGCTATAGTGAGTTACCTGCACAGGAGCGAAGTAGCACGGGCTATAGTCTTTACCTGGCACAGGAGCGGCAAGTAGCACGGGCTATAGTGAGTTACCTGGCACAGGAGCGATAGCACGTGCTAAGTAGTTACCTGGCACGGGAGCGGCAAGTAGCACGGGCTATAGTGAGTTACCTGGCACAGGAGCGGCAAGTAGCACGGGCTATAGTGAACCCATAGTGGCACAAGAGCGGGCTGCTGGTCTGGTCTATTATTTTGTGATTTTACTCCAGTTGAAAGAACAGAAATACCAGAACAGTCATTGGGCACTCTATTTCTATGGTTTCATACAGCAGGGGGTATGTTCTTATATGAACAACAGCGGCATGTCTTCACAATAACAACAGGGCATGCTTTCACATGAACAATAGGGGCATGCTCTCACAAGAACAACAGGGGGCACTGAAAGCTATGACCTGGAATGGACATGGAACCTCTATTACCGTGCTTAAAATGATGAACACAGCCTATGTGCGCTCCGTCATAGTCTATGCCGCACCAGTTTTATGCACCTACTCTCGAAGCGATATGAAAAGACTCGAAAGCATTCTGTCCTGTGTGACAGTGAATACTAGCATTATCCTCCCTTTAATCAGACTATCAAAATCTTCAGATTAGGCAAAATTGTAATTAATTTTGTCAATAAAGATGTTAATAATAATAATTCAAAATGAAGCCATGATAATCATTCTTGGAGTTCCAAAAACTGCCAAAACGTGTAGTCTACGAGAGGAGCTGTCCCTCTCCAGTGTAAAAAGCAGAATTAAGGAACTGAATGCTAAGCTTGCCATTAGGATAGCCAGAGAGCCAGAGATCCCTATTACAATGATATTGACAAGAAAATATGAGTTCTGTGCTGCTAACTAGATCAAATCTACACTGACGGGTCATCTAATCCTGCCAATGGCAGGGCTGGTGCAGCTTACACTGTAATTAAGGACAATGCTTTTCAACGCAGAAATGAAGAAAAGCGCGTATTGAGAACTATGCCTCTTCAACCAAGCAGAGCTAACTGCCATTTTTATGGCGTTAAGGTTTCTTGAACGAAACACTAATGACGCAGTGATTTGCACTGATTAAATGCAGCACTGCAAAACCTAAGTGCAAATCAGGCAGAAAATCTTGCGATAGTCGCTGAAATTAAGAGCTGTGAGGGTACTTACCAACCAGAGAAGAGTCGTCAATTTTCTGAGGATCTCTTCCCATGTTGGAATATGTGGAATTGAACGAGCAGATGTGCTGGCTGGTGAAGGCGCTGAAGGAGACCATACTGAATTCTTCATACCCAAGACTCTTCTACAAATTATTAGATATTGATAATTATTAGATACTGACAGAGATATTGTCAGGCAACATCACCGTGACCAGTAGTGATGAGGAAGGAGGATAGAAGAACAAACCAGTGAATCTGTACAATGGTACAACATGGTTGCAGCTGACAATCCTAATCATTATGGACGAAGAGGAGGAGGACGCGGGAAAGAATCAGTAAGAGCGAGAATCCATCTTGGATACAAATATCTATGATGATTCGGAATGGAAACAACAGTTGATCAGCGGAGTTATAGAATCTGGGGGTGAGAGTGATGGACACCGCCTTGACCACTATCTACATGAATGCGAACACCTGAGAGACATTAGAAATATGCGTAGAATAATAAACCCACATTGTTTGAGTTAGAAAAACAATATTTGTCAAATACTGATACTGTTCTTAAAAGTTTCCCCCATTTTGCACCCGCAAGATAACGTAAGCTTTTAAGAGTTGACAGATGTTAATATTTTTGTTTGAGGAGCTGTTCACTTGAGACAGTTAAAGAAGTCCAAGCTGTGTCTGGGTACAAGTGACAGGATTACAACCCAGCGGGTTTTCTTCCTATTGGGGAGTGTTGCACATGCTGCTATGGCGGTGTGTCCACTCACAGAATGAGTGGCGCTGTCCAATAAACTCGCCTCTCAAGGTAAAATAAAAAAATTAACAGAGGATATGCTCTTAAATGAACAACAGGGGGCATGCTCTCAATGAACAACAGGGGGGATGCTCTCAATGAACAACAGGGGTGGCATGCTCTCACATGAACAACAGGGCATGCTCTCACATGAACAACAGGGCATGCTCTCACATGAACAGCAGAAGCATGCCCTCACATGAACAACGTGGGCATGCTCACACATGAACACAGGGACATGCGCTCACATGAACAACAGAGCATGCTCTCACATGAACAACGTGGGCATGCTCTCACATGACCACAGGGGTATGCTCTCACAAGGACAATAGGGGCATTCTCTCGCATGAAAACAGAGGCATGCTCACAAATGAACAACAGGGGCATGCTCTCACATGAAACAGGTGCATTGCTCTCACATGAACAACCAGGGCATGCTCCCACATGAACAACAGGGCATGCTCTACATGCGCAACAGAGCATGCTCTCACATGAACAACAGAAGTATGCTCTCACATGAACACCAGAAGCATGCTCTCACATAACCAAAAGGGCATGCTCCTCGCATGAACAACAGGGGCATGCTCTCACGTGAACAACAGGGGGATGCTCTCACATGAACCACAGGGGGTATGCTCTCACGTGAACAACAGGGGGAATGCTCTCACGTGAACAACAAGGGGGTATGCTCTCACACGAACACAAGAAGCATGCTCTCACATGAACAACAGAAACATGCTCTCACATGAACACAGAAGCATGCTCTCACATGAACGACAGGGGCATGCTCTCACATGTACAACAGGGGCATGCTCTTACATGAACAACAGGAGCATGTCTTCACAATAACACAGGGGCATGGTCTCACATGAACAACAGGAACATGCCATCACAACAACAGAGGGGCGGGCATGCCGTCACACAACAACAACAACATAGGCTTTCATCACAACTTCAACAGCGACATTCTATAACATCAACAAGGGGATATGTCGTCACATCAACAGTGATATGCCGTCATACCACAACAGACTCATTCCAAAACAACAACAACAATGGCATGACTGCATATCAACCACAGGTTCAACCTCCTTAACCAAGAACAAGGCACACCATCACAACACGACACGGGATGACATCACAACAACAAACAACAGAGGCATGCAGTCAAAGCAACAATAGGAGCGGGCTGTCACAACGAGAACAGAATATACCATCACAACACCAAAAGGGAAGCGCCTTCAAAACACAACATGGGCATGCCTTCACAAAACACATTGGCATGCCTTCACAACAACGAGAGACGCATGCTGCTACAATAACAAAGNGAACAAAAACACTGTACCATGAACAACAAAACAGTAACATTGTACCATGAACAACAAAACAGTAACATTGTACCATGACCAACAAAACAGTAACAGTGTACCATGAACAACAACACTGTACCATGAACAACAAAACAGTAACAGTGTACCATGAACAACAACACCTTACCATGAACAACAAAAACAGTAACAGTGTACCATGAACAACAAAACAGTAACAGTGTACCATGAACAATAACACTGTACCATGAACAACAAAACAGTAACAATGTACCATGAACAACAACACTGCACCATGAACAACAAAAACAGTAACAATGTACCATGAACAACACAAAACAGTAACAATGTACCATGAACAACAAAACAGTAACAGTGTACCATGAACAACAAAACAGTAACAGTGTACCATGAACAACAACACTGTACCATGAACAACAAAACAGTAACAGTGTACCATGAACAACAAAACAGTAACAGTGTACCATGAACAACAAAACAGTAACAGTGTACCATGAACAACAAAACAGTAACAGTGTACCATGAACAACACAAACAGTAACATTGTGCCATGAACAACAAAACAGTAACAGTGTACCATGAACAACAACACTGTACCATGAACAACAAAACAGTAACATTGTGCCATGAACAACAAAACAGTAACAGTGTACCATGAACAACAAAACAGTAACAGTGTACCATGAACAACAACAGTATACCATGAACAACAACAGTATACCATGAACAACAAAACAGTAACAGTGTACCATGAACAACAAAACAGTAACAGTGTACCATGAACACAACAAAACAGTAACAGTGAACCATGAACAACAACACTGTACCATGAACAACAAAACAGTAACATTGTACCATGAACAACAACAAAACAGTAACAGTGTACCATGAACAACAACAGTATACATGAACAACAAAACAGTAACAGTGTACCATGAACAACAAAACAGTAACAGTATACCATGAACAACAAAACAGTAACAGTGTACCATGAACAACAAAACAGTAACAGTGTACCATGAACAACAAAACAGTAACAGTATACCATGAACAACAAAACAGTAACAGTGTACCATGAACAACAAAACAGTAACAGTGTACCATGAACAACAAAACAGTAACAGTGTACCATGAACAACAACACTGTACCATGAACAACAAAACAGTAACATTGTACCATGAACAACAAAACAGTAACAGTGTACCATGAACAACAACAGTATACCATGAACAACAAACAGTAACAGTGTACCATGAACAACAACAGTATACCATGAACAACAAAACAGTAACAGTGTACCATGAACAACAAAACAGTAACAGTGTACCAAGAACAACAACAGTATACCATGAACAACAAAACAGTAACAGTGAACATGAACAACAAAACAGTAACAGTGTACTATGAACAACAAAACAGTAACAGTATACCATGAACAACAAAACAGTAACAGTGTACCATGAACAACAAAACAGTAACAGTGTACCATGAACAACAAAACAGTAACAGTGTACCATGAACAACAAAACAGTAACAGTGTACATGAACAACAAAACAGTAACAGTGTACCATGAACAACAAAACAGTAACAGTGTACCATGAACAACAAAACAGTAACAGTGTACCATGAACAACAAATCAGTAACAGTGTACCATGAACAACAAAACAGTAACAGTGTACCATGAACAACAACAGTATACCATGAACAACAAAACAGTAACAGTGTACCATGAACAACAAAACAGTAACAGTGTACCATGAACAACAAAACAGTAACAGTGTACCATGAACAACAAAACAGTAACAGTATACCATGAACAACAAAACAGTAACAGTGTACCATGAACAACAAAACAGTAACAGTGTACCATGAACAACAAAAACAGTAACAGTGTACCATGAACAACAACACTGTACCATGAACAACAAAACAGTAACATTGTACCATGAACAACAAAACAGTAACAGTGTACCATGAACAACAACAGTATACTATGAACAACAAAACTTTAACAGTGTACCATGAACAACAACAGTATACCATGAACAAACAAAACAGTAACAGTGTACCATGAACAACAACAGCATACCATGAACAACAAAACAGTAACAGTGTACCATGAACAACAAAACAGTAACAGTATACCATGAACAACAAAACAGTAACAGTGTACCATGAACAACAAAACAGTAACAGTGTACCATGAACAACAAAACAGTAACAGTGTACCATGAAGAACAACAGTATACCATGAACAACAAAACAGTAACAGTGTACTATGAACAACAACAGTATACCATGAACAACAAAACAGTAACAGTGTACCATGAACAACAACACTGTACCACGAACAACAAAACAGTAACATTGTACCATGAACAACAAAACAGTAACATTGTACCATGAACAACAACACTGTACCATGAACAACAAAACAGTAACAATGTACCATGAACAACAAAACAGTAACAGTGTACCATTAACAACAACACTGTACCATGAACAACAAAACAGTAACATTGTACCATGAACAACAAAACAGTAACAGTGTACCATGAACAACAACACTGTACCATGAACAACAAAACAGTAACAGTGTACCATGAACAACAACACTGTACCATGAACAAAAACACTGTACCATGAACAACAAAACAGTAACATTGTACCATGAACAACAACACTGTACCATGAACAACAACACTGTACCATGAACAACAAAACAGTAACAATGTACCATGAACAACAAAACAGTAACAGTGTACCATGAACAACAACACTGTACCATGAACAACAAAACAGTAACATTGTACCATGAACAACAAAACAGTAACAGTGTACCATGAACATCAACACTGTACCATAAACAACAAAACAGTAACAGTGTACCATGAACAACAACACTGTACCATGAACAAAAACACTGTACCATGAACAACAAAACAGTAACATTGCACCATGAACAACAAAACAGTAACATTGTACCATGAACAACAAAACAGTAACAGTGTACCATGAACAACAACACTGTACCATGAACAACAAAACAGTAACAGTGTACCATGAACAACAAAACAGTAACAGTGTACCATGAACAACAACACTGTACCATGAACAACAAAACAGTAACAATGTACTGTGAACAACAACACTGTACCATGAACAACAAAACAGTAACAGTGTACCATGAACAACAAAACAGTAACAGTGTACCATGAACAACAAAACAGTAACAGTGTACCATGAACAACAACACTGTACCATGAACAACAAAACAGTAACAGTGTACCATGAACAAAACACTGTACCATGAACAACAAAACAGTAACTGTACCATGAACAACAAAACAGTAACAGTGTACCATGAACAACAAAACAGTAACAGTGTACCATGAACAACAAAACAGTAACATTGTGCCATGAACAACAACACTGTACCATGAACAACAAAACAGTAACAGTGTACCATGAACAACAAAACAGTAACATTGTACCATGAACAACAAAACAGTAACATTGCGCCATGAACAACAACACTGTACCATGAACAACAAAACAGTAACAGTGTACCATGAACAACAAAACAGTAACAGTGTACCATGAACAACAAAACAGTAACAGTATACCATGAACAACAAAACAGTAACAGTGTACCATGAACAACAAAACAGTAACAGTGTACCATGAACAACAAAACAGTAACAGTGTACCATGAACAACAAAACAGTAACAGTGTACATGAACAACAAAACAGTAACAGTGTACCATGAACAACAAAACAGTAACAGTGTACCATGAACAACAAAACAGTAACAGTGTACCATGAACAACAAAACAGTAACAGTGTACCATGAACAACAAAACAGTAACAGTGTACCATGAACAACAACAGTATACCATGAACAACAAAACAGTAACAGTGTACATGAACAACAAAACAGTAACAGTGTACCATGAACAACAAAACAGTAACAGTGTACCATGAACAACAAAACAGTAACAGTGTACCATGAACAACAAAACAGTAACAGTATACCATGAACAACAAAACAGTAACAGTGTAACATGAACAACAAAACAGTAACAGTGTACCATGAACAACAAAACAGTAACAGTGTACCATGACCAACAACACTGTACCATGAACAACAAAACAGTAACATTGTACCATGAACAACAAAACAGTAACAGTGTACCATGAACAACAACAGTATACCATGAACAACAAAACAGTAACAGTGTACCATGAACAACAACAGTATACCATGAACAACAAAACAGTAACAGTGTACCATGAACAACAAAACAGTAACAGTATACCATGAACAACAAAACAGTAACAGTGTACCATGAACAACAAAACAGTAACAGTGTACCATGAACAACAAAACAGTAACAGTATACCATGAACAACAAAACAGTAACAGTGTACCATGAACAACAAAACAGTAACAGTGTACCATGAACAACAAAACTGTAACAGTGTACCATGAACAACGACACTGTACCATGAACAACAAAACAGTAACATTGTACCATGAACAACAAAACAGTAACAGTGTACCATAAACAACAACAGTATACCATGAACAACAAAACAGTAACAGTGTACCATGAACAACAACAGTATACCATGAACAACAAAACAGTAACAGTGTACCATGAACAACAAAACAGTAACAGTGTACCAAGAACAACAACAGTATACCATGAACAACAAAACAGTAACAGTGTACCATGAACAACAAAACAGTAACAGTGTACCATGAACAACAAAAGAGTAACAGTGTACCATGAACAACAAAACAGTAACAGTGTACATGAACAACAAAACAGTAACAGTGTACCATGAACAACAAAACAGTAACAGTGTACTATGAACAACAAAACAGTAACAGTGTACCATGAACAACAAAACAGTAACAGTGTACCATGAACAACAAACAGTAACAGTGTACCATGAACAACAACAGTATACCATGAACAACAAAACAGTAACAGTGTACATGAACAACAAAACAGTAACAGTGTACCATGAACAACAAAACAGTAACAGTGTACATGAACAACAAAACAGTAACAGTATACCATGAACAACAAAACAGTAACAGTGTACCATGAACAACAAAACAGTAACAGTGTACCATGAACAACAACACTGTACCATGAACAACAAAACAGTAACAGTGTACCATGAACAACAACACTGTACCATGAACAAAAACACTGTACCATGAACAACAAAACAGTAACATTGTACCATGAACAACAAAACAGTAACATTGTACCATGAACAACAAAACAGTAACAGTGTACCATGAACAACAACACTGTACCATGAACAACAAAACAGTAACAGTGTACCATGAACAACAACACCTTACCATGAACAACAAAACAGTAACAGTGTACCATGAACAACAAAACAGTAACAGTGTACCATGAACAATAACACTGTACCATGAACAACAAAACAGTAACAATGTACCATGAACAACAACACTGCACCATGAACAACAAAACAGTAACAATGTACCATGAACAACAAAACAGTAACAATGTACCATGAACAACAAAACAGTAACAGTGTACCATGAACAACAAAACAGTAACAGTGTACCATGAACAACAACACTGTACCATGAACAACAAAACAGTAACAGTGTACCATGAACAACAACACTGTACCATGAACAACAAAACAGTAACAGTGTACCATGAACAACAAAACAGTAACAGTGTACCATGAACAACAAAACAGTAACAGTGTACCATGAACAACAAAACAGTAACATTGTGCCATGAACAACAACACTGTACCATGAACAACAAAACAGTAACAGTGTACCATGAACAACAAAACAGTAACATTGTACCATGAACAACAAAACAGTAACATTGTGCCATGAACAACAACACTGTACCATGAACAACAAAACAGTAACAGTGTACCATGAACATCAAAACAGTAACAGTGTACCATGAACAACAAAACAGTAACAGTGTACCATGAACAACAAAAGAGTAACAGTGTACCATGAACAACAAAACAGTAACAGTGTACCATGAACAACAAAACAGTAACATTTTGCCATGAACAACAAAACAGTAACAGTGTACCATGAACAACAACACTGTACCATGAACAACAAAACAGTAACATTGTGCCATGAACAACAAAACAGTAACAGTGTACCATGAACAACAAAACAGTAACAGTGTACCATGAACAACAACAGTATACCATGAACAACAAAACAGTAACAGTGTACCATGAACAACAAAACAGTAACAGTGTACCATGAACAACAAAACAGTAACAGTGTACCATGAACAACAACACTGTACCATGAACAACAAAACAGTAACATTGTACCATGAACAACAAAACAGTAACAGTGTACCATGAACAACAACAGTTTACCATGAACAACAAAACAGTAACAGTGTACCATGACAACAAAACAGTAACAGTATACCATGAACAACAAAACAGTAACAGTGTACCATGAACAACAAAACAGTAACAGTGTACCATGAACAACAAAACAGTAACAGTATACCATGAACAACAAAACAGTAACAGTGTACCATGAACAACAAAACAGTAACAGTGTACCATGAACAACAAAACAGTAACAGTGTACCATGAACAACAAAACAGTAACAGTGTACCATGAACACAAAGTGTACCATGAACAACAAAACAGTAACAGTGTACCATGAACAACAACAGTATACCATGAACAACAAAACAGTAACAGTGTACCATGAACAACAACAGTATACCATGAACAACAAAACAGTAACAGTGTACCATGAACAACAAAACAGTAACAGTGTACCAAGAACAACAACAGTATACCATGAACAACAAAACAGTAACAGTGTACCATGAACAACAAAACAGTAACAGTGTACCATGAACAACAAAACAGTAACAGTATACCATGAACAACAAAACAGTAACAGTGTACCATGAACAACAAAACAGTAACAGTGTACCATGAACAACAAAACAGTAACAGTGTACCATGAACAACAAAACAGTAACAGTGTACATGAACAACAAAACAGTAACAGTGTACCATGAACAACAAAACAGTAACAGTGTACCATGAACAACAAAACAGTAACAGTGTACCATGAACAACAAAACAGTAACAGTGTACCATGAACAACAACAGTATACCATGAACAACAAAACAGTAACAGTGTACATGAACAACAAAACAGTAACAGTGTACCATGAACAACAAAACAGTAACAGTGTACCATGAACAACAAAACAGTAACAGTGTACCATGAACAACAAAAGAGTAACAGTATACCATGAACAACAAAACAGTAACAGTGTACCATGAACAACAAAACAGTAACAGTGTACCATGAACAACAAAACAGTAACAGTGTACCATGAACAACAACACTGTACCATGAACAACAAAACAGTAACATTGTACCATGAACAACAAAACAGTAACAGTGTACCATGAACAACAACAGTATACCATGAACAACAAAACAGTAACAGTGTACCATGAACAACAACAGTATACCATGAACAACAAAACAGAAACAGTGTACCATGAACAACAAAACAGTAACAGTATACCATGAACAACAAAACAGTAACAGTGTACCATGAACAACAAAACAGTAACAGTGTACCATGAACAACAAAACAGTAACAGTATACCATGAACAACAAAACAGTAACAGTGTACCATGAAGAACAAAACAGTAACAGTGTACCATGAACAACAAAACAGTAACAGTGTACCATGAACAACAAAACAGTAACAGTGTACATGAACAACAAAACAGTAACAGTGTACCATGAACAACAAAACAGTAACAGTGTACCATGAACAACAAAACAGTAACAGTGTACCATGAACAACAAAACAGTAACAGTGTACCATGAACAACAAAACAGTACCAGTGTACCATGAACAAGAACAGTATACCATGAACAACAAAACAGTAACAGTGTACATGAACAACAAAACAGTAACAGTGTACCATGAACAACAAAACAGTAACAGTGTACCATGAACAACAAAACAGTAACAGTGTACCATGAACAACAACAGTATACCATGAACAACAAAACAGTAACAGTGTACCATGAACAACAAAACAGTAACAGTGTACCATGAACAACAAAACAGTAACAGTGTACCATGAACAACAACAGTATACCATGAACAACAAAACAGTAACAGTATACCATGAACAACAAAACAGTAACAGTGTACCATGAACAACAAAACAGTAACAGTGTACCATGAACAACAACATTATACCATGAACAACAAAACAGTAACAGTATACCATGAACAACAAAACAGTAACAGTGTACCATGAACAACAACAGTATACCATGAACAACAAAACAGTAACAGTATACCATGAACAACAAAACAGTAACAGTATACCATGAACAACAAAACAGTAACAGTGTACCATGAACAACAACCACATACACTAACAACATGTAATAACTACTTCACAGTAGCATCAAGATACCGAGACAAAAGCATCACAGCACCTACGACACAGACACAACAACAACAACAACGACAACAACAACAACAACGACAACGAAATCATCACAGCACCTGCGACACAGACACCACAACAACAACAACGACAACAACAACAACAACGACAACAACGACAACAAAAGCATCACAGCACCTGCGACACAGACACAACAACAACAACAACGACAACAACAACAACAACAATGTGACTCTAGCGCCTCACAGCACTAGAGTCACTACTTCACAAGTGACGCAAGCTAAGCAGAAGCAGGAGCTGGGACGCAAGTGACGCAAGCTAAGCAGAAGCAGGAGCTGGGACGCAAGTGACGCAAGCTAAGCAGAAGCAGGAGCTGGGACGCAAGTGACGAAAGCTAAGCAGAAGCAGGAGCTGGGACGCAAGTGACGCAAGCTAAGCAGAAGCTGGAGCTGGGATGCAAGTGACGCAAGGCCAGCAGAAGCAGGAGCTGGGAGGCAAGTGACGCAAGGCCAACAGAAGCGGGAGCTGAGGCCATTAGTGAAATAGAGCTGAGACCATTAGAGAAGTAGAGCTGAGACCATTAGTGAAGTAGAGCTGAGGCCATTAGAGAAGTAGAGCTGAGACCATTAGTGAAGTAGAGCTGAGGCCATTAGAGAAGTAGAGCTGAGACCATTAGTGAAGTAGAGCTGAGGCCATTAGTGAAGGAGAGCTGAGGCCATTAAAGTAGAGCTGAGGCCATTAAATAAGTAGAGCTGAGGCCATTAAAGTAGAGCTGAGGCCATTAAATAAGTAGAGCTGAGGCCATTACTTAAGTAGAACTACCAAAAACAGGAAGTATCTTATCAAAGAGCATAAAAAAACAAAGAATAAAGGCAACTGATGAAGGTCTTATTGACCATGCAATAAAACGTCTATTTATATCCTAAGAAATTATTAATGAGCAAACATGAAACCACCTCCGCTCCTGCGTTTATTCTTTTACCTGATAATTTTATTCATAAATCAACAAATTTATAGTCTAACATTGATTTACCCAAGTCTATCTTGAATCAGATTTTTCGTACCCCTTGTTCCGTTTCTGTTTCATTATGATGATGTTTTAGAATATTTTAGATTTAGCTACTCGGAACACGAAGTTCCAAGTAGCACGGGCTATAGTGAGTTACCTGGCACAGGAGCGGCAAGTAGCACGGGCTATAGTGAACCCATAGTGGCACAAGAGCGATGCTGTAACTGGTCTATATATTTTGTGATTTTACTCCAGTTGAAAGAACAGAAATACCAGAACATTCATTGGGCACTCTATTTCTATGGTTTCATACAGCAGGGGGTATGTTCTTATATGAACAACAGCGGCATGTCTTCACAATAACAACAGGAGCATGCTTTCACATGAACAATAGGGGCATGCTCTCACAAGAACAACAGGGGGCACTGAAAGCTATGACCTGGAATGGACATGGAACCTCTATTACCGTGCTTAAAATGATGAACACAGCCTATGTGCGCTCCGTCATAGTCTATGCCGCACCAGTTTTATGCACCTACTCTCGAAGCGATATGAAAAGACTCGAAAGCATTCTGTCCTGTGTGACAGTGAATACTAGCATTATCCTCCCTTTAATCAGACTATCAAAATCTTCAGATTAGGCAAAATTGTAATTAATTTTGTCATTAAAGATGTTAATAATAATAATTCAAAATGAAGCCATGATAATCATTCTTGGAGTTCCAAAAACTGCCAAAACGTGTAGTCTACGAGAGGAGCTGTCCCTCTCCAATGTAAAAAGCAGAATTAAGGAACTGAATGCTAAGCTTGCCATTAGGATAGCCAGAGATCCCTATTACAATGATATTGACAAGAAAATTATGAGTTCTGTGCTGCTAACTAGATCAAATCTACACTGACGGGTCATCTAATCCTGCCAA
This sequence comes from Procambarus virginalis, assembly GCA_020271785.1. NCBI lineage: Eukaryota > Metazoa > Arthropoda > Malacostraca > Decapoda > Cambaridae > Procambarus > Procambarus virginalis. The sequence continues at coordinate 118,704 of WNGS01000200.1, read as the reverse complement.
TGGCAGGGCTGGTGCAGCTTACACTGTAATTAAGGACAATGCTTTTCAACGCAGAAATGAAGAAAAAGCGCGTATTGAGAACTTTGCCTCTTCAACGCAAGCAGAGCTAACTGCCATTTTTATGGCGTTAAGGTTTCTTGAACGAAACACTAATGACGCAGTGATTTGCACTGATTCAAATGCAGCACTGCAAAACCTAAGTGCAAATCAGGCAGAAAATCTTGCGATAGTCGCTGAAATTAAGAGCTGTGAGGGTACTTACCAACCAGAGAAGAGTCGTCAAGTTTCTGAGGATCTCTTCCCATGTTGGAATATGTGGAAATGAACGAGCAGATGTGCTGGCTGGTGAAGGCGCTGAAGGAGACCATACTGAATTCTTCATACCCAAGACTCTTCTACAAATTATTAGATATTGATAATTATTAGATACTGACAGAGATATTGTCAGGCAACATCACCGTGACCAGTAGTGATGAGAAAAGGAGGATAGAAGAACAAACCAGTGAATCTGTACAATGGTACAACATGGTTGCAGCTGACAATCCTAATCATTATGGACGAAGAGGAGGAGGACGCGGGAAAGAATCAGTAAGAGCGAGAATCCATCTTGGATACAAATATCTATGATGATTCGGAATGGAAACAACAGTTGATCAGCGGAGTTATAGAATCTGGGGGTGAGAGTGATGGACACCGCCTTGACCACTATCTACATGAATGTGAACACCTGAGAGACATTAGAAATATGCGTAGAATAATAAACCCCACATTGTTTGAGTTAGAAAAACAATATTTGTCAAATACTGATACTGTTCTTAAAAGTTTCCCCCATTTTGCACCCGCAAGATAACGTAAGCTTTTAAGAGTTGACAGATGTTAATCTTTTTGTTTGAGGAGCTGTTCACTTGAGACAGTTAAAGAAGTCCAAGCTGTGTCTGGGTACAAGTGACAGGATTAACAACCCAGCGGGTTTTCTTCCTATTGGGGAGTGTTGCACATGCTGCTATGGCGGTGTGTTCACTCACAGAATGAGTGGCGCTGCCCAATAAACTCGCCTCTCAAGGTAAAATAAAATAATTAACAGAGGATATGCTCTTAAATGAACAACAGGGGGCATGCTCTCAATGAACAACAGGGGGGGATGCTCTCACATGAACAACAGGGGTGGCATGCTCTCACATGAACAACAGGGGCATGCTCTCACATGAACAGCAGAAGCATGCCCTCACATGAACAACAGGGATATGCTCTCACATGGAAATCAGAGCCATGCACTCACATGAACAACAGGGGCATGCTCCACATGAACAACAGGGGCATGCTCTCAATGAACAACAGGGATATGCTCTCACATGGAAATCAGAGCCATGCACTCACATGAACAACAGGGGCATGCTCCCACATGAACAACAGGGGCATGCTCTCAATGAACAACAGGGGGGGATGCTCACACATGAACAACAGGGACATGCGCTCACATGAACAACAGAGGCATGCTCTCACATGAACAACAGAAGTATGCTCTCACAAGGACAATAGGGGCATTCTCTCGCATGAAAAACAGAGGCATGCTCACAAATGAACAACAGGTGCATGCTCCCACATGAACAACAAGGGCATGCTCCCACATGAACAACAGAGGCATGCTCTCACATGAACAACAGAAGTATGCTCTCACATGAACACCAGAAGCATGCTCTCACATAAACAACAGGGGGCATGATCTTACATGAACAACAGGGGCAGGCTCTCACATGAACAACAGGAGCATGCTCTCGCATGAACAACAGGGGCATGCTCTCACGTGAACAACAGGGGGAATGCTCTCACATGAACAACAGGGGGTATGCTCTCACGTGAACAACAGGGGGAATGCTCTCACGTGAACAACAGGGGGAATGCTCTCACATGAACAACAGGGGGTATGCTCTCACGTGAACAACAGGGGGAATGCTCTCACGTGAACAACAGGGGGTATGCTCTCACACGAACAACAGAAGCATGCTCTCACATGAACAACAGAAACATGCTCTCACATGAACAACAGAAGCATGCTCTCACATGAACGACAGGGGCATGCTCTCACATGAACAACAGGGGCATGCTCTTACATGAACAATATGGGGCATGCTCTAACATGAACAACAGGGGGCATGCTCTCACGTGAACAACAGCGGGAATGCTCTCACGTGAACAACAGGGGGTATGCTCTCACACGAACAACAGAAGCATGCTCTCACATGAACAACAGAAACATGCTCTCACATGAACAACAGAAACATGCTCTCACATGAACGACAGGGGCATGCTCTCACATGTACAACAGGGGCATGCTCTTACATGAACAACAGGAGCATGTCTTCACAATAACAACAGTGGCATGGTCTCACATGAACAACAGGAACATGCCATCACAACAACAGAGGGGCGGGCATGCCGTCACAACAACAACAACAACATAGGCTTGTCATCACAACTTCAACAGCGACATTCTATCACATCAACAAGGGGATATGTCGTCACATCAACAGTGATATGCCGTCATACCAACAACAGACTCATTCCAAAACAACAACAACAATGGCATGACTGCATATCAACCACAGGTTCAACCTCCTTAACCAAGAACAAGGCACACCATCACAACACGACACGGGAATGACATCACAACAACAACAGAGGCATGCAGTCAAAGCAACAATAGGAGCGGGCTGTCACAACGAGAACAGAATATACCATCACAACACCAAAAGGGAAGCGCCTTCAAAACAACAACATGGGCATGCCTTCACAACAACAACATGGGCATGCCTTCACAACAACGAGAGACGCATGCTGCTACAATAACAAAGGTGGCATGCCCCCACAATAACAAAGGTGGCATGCCCCCACAATAACAAAGGTGGCATGCCCCCACAATAACAAAGGTGGCATGCCCCCACAATAACAAAGGTGGCATGCCCCCACAATAACAAAGGTGGCATGCCGTCACAATAACAAAGGTGGCATGCCCCCACAATAACAAAGGTGGCATGCCCCCACAATAACAAAGGTGGCATGCCGTCACAATAACAAAGGTGGCATGCCCCCACAATAACAAAGGTGGCATGCCCCCACAATAACAAAGGTGGCATGCCGTCACAATAACAAAGGTGGCATGCCCCCACAATAACAAAGGTGGCATGCCCCCACAATAACAAAGGTGGCATGCCGTCACAATAACAAAGGTGGCATGCCCCCACAATAACAAAGGTGGCATGCCCCCACAATAACAAAGGTGGCATGCCCCCACAATAACAAAGGTGGCATGCCCCCACAATAACAAAGGTGGCATGCCCCCACAATAACAAAGGTGGCATGCCCCCACAATAACAAAGGTGGCATGCCGTCACAATAACAAAGGTGGCATGCCCCCACAATAACAAAGGTGGCATGCCGTCACAATAACAAAGGTGACATGCCCCCACAATAACAAAGGTGGCATGCCGTCACAATAACAAAGGTGGCATGCCCCCACAATAACAAAGGTGGCATGCCCCCACAATAACAAAGGTGGCATGCCCCCACAATAACAAAGGTGGCATGCCGTCACAATAACGAAGGTGGCATGCCCCCACAATAACAAAGGTGGCATACCGTCAAAATAACAAAGGTGGCATGCCCCCACAACAACAAAGGTGGCATGCTGCTACAATAACAAAGGTGGCATGCCCCCACAATAACAAAGGTGGCATGCCCCACAATAGCAAAGGTGGCATGCCCCCACAATAACAAAGGTGGCATGCCGTCACAATAACAAAGGTGGCATGCCCCCACAATAACAAAGGTGGCATGCCCCCACAATAACAAAGGTGGCATGCCCCCACAATAACAAAGGTGGCATGCCGTCACAATAACAAAGGTGGCATGCCCCCACAATAACAAAGGTGGCATACCGTCAAAATAACAAAGGTGGCATGCCCCCACAACAACAAAGGTGGTATGCTGTCACAATACCAAAGGTAGCATGCCGTCACAATAACAAAGGTGGTATGCTGTCACAATACCAAAGGTGGCATGCCGTCACAATAAAAAAGGTGGAATGCCGTCACAATAACAAAGGTGGCATGCCCCCCACAATAACAAAGGTGGCATGCCGTCACAATAACAAAGGTGGCAGGATGTCACAATAAAAAGGTGGAATGCCGTCACACTAACAAAGGTGGCATGCCCCCACAATAACAAAGGTGGCACGCCGTCACAATGACAAATGTGGCATGCTGTCACAATAACAAAGGTGACATGCCCCCACAATAACAAAGGAGGTATGCCCCCACAATAACAAAGGTGGCATGCCCCACAATAACAAAGGTGGCTTGCCGTCACAATAACAAAGGTGGCATGCCTCCACAATAACAAAGGTGGCATGCCGTCACAATAACAAATGTGGCATGCCCCCCCACAATAACAAAGGTGGCATGCCGTCACAATAACAAAGGTGACATGCCGTCACAATAACAAAGGTGGCATGCCGTCACAACAACAAAGGAGGCATGCCGTCACAATAACAAAGGAGGCATGCCGTCACAATAACAAAGGAGGCATGCCCCCACAATAATAAAGGTGACATGCCCCAACAATAACAAAGGTGGCATGCCGTCACAACAACAAAGGAGGCATGCCGTCACAATAACAAAGGAGGCATGCCCCCACAATAACAAAGGTGACATGCCCCCACAATAACAAAGGTGGCATGCCCCACAATAACAAAGGTGACATGCCCCCACAATAACAAAGGTGACATGCCCCAACAATAACAAAGGAGGCATGCCCCCACAATAACAAAGGTGACATGCCCCAACAATAACAACGGAGGCATGCCGTCACAATAACAAAGGTGACATGCCGTCACAATAACAAAGGTGACATGCCCCAACAATAACAAAGGAGGCATGCCGTCACAATAACAAAGGTGACATGCCCCCACAATAACAAAGGTGGCATGCCGTCACAATAACAAAGGTGACATGCCCCCACAATAACAAAGGTGGCATGCCCCCACAATAGCAACACGGTGCATGGCTCCACAACAAGAACAACAGGAGCATGTCGTTACCACAACAACAGGGATATGTCGTCTAAAGACTAAGATGGGGCTTGCATTCTCAACAACAGCAAAGACATGTCTTCACAACAACAGAGATATGTCATTACAACATTAACAGAGACATGCTGTCACAACGACAACAACAGCAAGACATGTCTTCACAACAACAGAGATATGTCATGACAACAATAACAGAGACGTGCTGTCACAACGACAACAACAACTGGGGAATGTAGTCACGACAACAACAGGGGGCATGTAGTCACGACAACAACAGGGGGCATGTAGTCACGACAACAACAGGGGGCATGCAGTCACGACAACAACAACAGGGGGCATGTAGTCACGACAACAACAACAGGGGGCATGTAGTCACGACATCAACAACAGGGGGCATGTAGTCACGACAACAACAGGGGGCATGTAGTCACGACAACAACAGGGGGCATGTAGTCACGACAACAACAACAGAGGGCATGTAGTCACGACATCACCAACAGGGGGCATGCAGTCACGACAACAACAGGGGGCATGTAGTCACGACAACAACAGGGGGCATGTAGTCACGACAACAACAACAGGGGGCATGTAGTCACGACAACAACAGGGGGCATGTAGTCACGACAACAACAACAGGGGGCATGTAGTCACGACATCAACAACAGGGGGCATGTAGTCACGACATCAACAACAGGGGGCATGTAGTCACAACATCAACAACAGGGGCATGTAGTCACGACAACAACAGGGGGCATGTAGTCACGACATCAACAACAGGGGGCATGTAGTCACGACATCAACAACAGGGGGCATGCAGTCACGACAACAACAGGGGGCATGTAGTCACGACAACAACAACAGGGGGCATGTAGTCACGACAACAACAGGGGGCATGTAGTCACGACAACAACAGGGGGCATGTAGTCACGACAACAACAGGGGGCATGTAGTCACGACAACAACAGGGGGCATGTAGTCACGACAACAACAGGGGGCATGTAGTCACGACAACAACAACAGGGGGCATGTAGTCACGACATCAACAACAGGGGGCATGTAGTCACGACAACAACAACAGGGGGCATGCAGTCACGACAACAACAACAGGGGGCATGCAGTCACGACAACAACAGGGGGCATGTAGTCACGACAACAACAGGGGGCATGTAGTCACGACATCAACAACAGGGGGCATGTAGTCACGACATCAACAACAGGGGGCATGTAGTCACGACAACAACAGGGGGCATGCAGTCACGACAACAACAGGGGGCATGCAGTCACGACAACAACAGGGGGCATGTAGTCACGACATCAACAACAGGGGGCATGTAGTCACGACAACAACAGGGGGCATGTAGTCACGACAACAACAGGGGGCATGTAGTCACGACAACAACAACAGGGGGCATGTAGTCACGACAACAACAGGGGGCATGTAGTCACGACATCAACAACAGGGGGCATGCAGTCACGACAACAACAGGGGGCATGCAGTCACAACAACAACAGTGGGCATGTAGTCACGACATCAACAGGGGGCATGTAGTCACGACATCAACAACAGGGGGCATGTAGTCACGACATCAACAACAGGGGGCATGCGGTCACGACAACAACAGGGGGCATGCAGTCACAACAACAACAGGGGGCATGCAGTCACGACAACAACAGGGGGCATGTAGTCACGACATCAACAACAGGGGGCATGTAGTCACGACAACAACAGGGGGCATGCAGTCACGACAACAACAGGGGGCATGTAGTCACGACATCAACAACAGGGGGCATGTAGTCACGACAACAACAACAGGGGCATGTAGTCACGACAACAACAACAGGGGGCATGTAGTCACGACAACAACAACAGGGGGCATGTAGTCACGACAACAACAACAGGGGGCATGTAGTCACGACAACAACAACAGGGGGCATGTAGTCACGACAACAACAACAGGGGGCATGTAGTCACGACATCAACAACAGGGGGCATGTAGTCACGACAACAACAGGGGGCATGTAGTCACAACAACAACAGGGGGCATGTAGTCACGACAACAACAACAGGGGGCATGTAGTCACGACAACAACAACAGGGGGCATGTAGTCACGACATCAACAACAGGGGGCATGCAGTCACAACAACAACAGGGGGCATGTAGTCACAACAACAACAGGGGGCATGTAGTCACGACAACAACAGGGGGCATGTAGTCACGACAACAACAGGGGCCATGTAGTCACAACAACAACAACAGAGGGCATGTAGTCACGACAACAACAGGGGCATATAGTCACGACAACAACAACAGGGGGCATGTAGTCACGACAACAACAACAGGGGGCATGTAGTCACAACAACAACAGGGGGCATGTAGTCACAACAACAACAGGGGGCATGTAGTCACGACAACAACAGGGGCATGTAGTCACGACAACAACAGGGGGCATGTAGTCACAACAACAACAGGGGGCATGCAGTCACAACAACAACAGGGGGCATGCAGTCACGACAACAACAGGGGGCATGTAGTCACAACAACAACAGGGGCATGCAGTCACAACAACAACAGGGGGCATGTAGTCACGACAACAACAGGGGGCATATAGTCACGACAACAACAGGGGGCATGTAGTCACGACAACAACAGGGGGCATGTAGTCACGACAACAACAGGGGCATGTAGTCACAACAACAACAGGGGGCATGTAGTCACGACAACAACAGGGGGCATGCAGTCACGACAACAACAGGGGGCATATAGTCACGACAACAACAGGGGGCATGTAGTCACAACATCAACAACAGGGGGCATGTAGTCACGACATCAACAACAGGGGGCATGTAGTCACGACAACAACAACAGGGGGCATGTAGTCACAACATCAACAACAGGGGGCATGTAGTCACGACAACAACAACAGGGGGCATGTAGTCACAACATCAACAACAGGGGGCATGTAGTCACGACAACAACAACAGGGGGCATGTAGTCACGACAACAACAACAGGGGGCATGTAGTCACGACAACAACAGGGGGCATGTAGTCACGACAACAACAGGGGGCATGTAGTCACGACAACAACAACAGGGGGCATGTAGTCACGACAACAACAACAGGGGGCATGCAGTCACAACAACAGGGGGCATGTAGTCACAACAACAACAGGGGGCATGTAGTCACGACAACAACAGGGGGCATGCAGTCACGACAACAACAGGGGGCATGTAGTCACGACAACAACAACAGGGGGCATGCAGTCACGACAACAACAGGGGGCATGTAGTCACGACAACAACAGGGGGCATGTAGTCACAACAACAACAGGGGGCATGTAGTCACAACAACAACAGGGGGCATGTAGTCACGACAACAACAGGGGGCATGTAGTCACGACAACAACAACAGGGGGCATGTAGTCACGACATCAACAACAGGGGCATGTAGTCACGACATCAACAACAGGGGGCATGTAGTCACGACAACAACAGGGGGCATGTAGTCACGACAACAACAGGGGGCATGCAGTCACGACAACAACAGGGGGCATGTAGTCACGACAACAACAGGGGGCATGTAGTCACGACATCAACAACAGGGGGCATGTAGTCACGACATCAACAACAGGGGGCATGTAGTCACGACAACAACAGGGGGCATGTAGTCACGACAACAACAGGGGGCATGTAGTCACGACAACAACAACAGGGGGCATGTAGTCACGACAACAACAGGGGGCATGTAGTCACGACATCAACAACAGGGGGCATGTAGTCACGACAACAACAGGGGGCATGTAGTCACAACAACAACAGGGGGCATGTAGTCACGACAACAACAGGGGGCATGTAGTCACGACACAACAACAGGGGGCATGTAGTCACGACATCAACAACAGGGGGCATGTAGTCACGACATCAACAACAGGGGGCATGTAGTCACGACATCAACAACAGGGGGCATGTAGTCACGACATCAACAACAGGGGGCATGTAGTCACGACATCAACAACAGGGGGCATGCAGTCACGACAACAACAGGGGGCATGCAGTCACAACAACAACAGGGGGCATGCAGTCACGACAACAACAGGGGGCATGTAGTCACAACAACAACAGGGGGCATGTAGTCACAACAACAACAGGGGGCATGTAGTCACGACAACAACAGGGGGCATGTAGTCACGACATCAACAACAGGGGGCATGTAGTCACGACAACAACAGGGGGCATGCAGTCACGACAACAACAGGGGGCATGTAGTCACGACATCAACAACAGGGGGCATGTAGTCACGACAACAACAACAGGGGGCATGTAGTCACGACAACAACAACAGGGGGCATGTAGTCACGACAACAACAACAGGGGGCATGTAGTCACGACAACAACAACAGGGGGCATGTAGTCACGACAACAACAACAGGGGGCATGTAGTCACGACAACAACAACAGGGGGCATGCAGTCACAACAACAACAGGGGGCATGTAGTCACAACAACAACAGGGGGCATGTAGTCACGACAACAACAGGGGGCATGTAGTCACGACAACAACAGGGGGCATGTAGTCACGACAACAACAACAGGGGGCATGTAGTCACGACAACAACAGGGGGCATGTAGTCACGACAACAACAACAGGGGGCATGTAGTCACAACAACAACAGGGGGCATGTAGTCACAACAACAACAGGGGGCATGTAGTCACGACAACAACAGGGGGCATGCAGTCACAACAACAACAGGGGGCATGTAGTCACGACAACAACAGGGGGCATGTAGTCACAACAACAACAGGGGGCATGTAGTCACGACAACAACAACAGGGGGCATGTAGTCACGACAACAACAACAGGGGGCATGTAGTCACAACAACAACAGGGGGCATGTAGTCACAACAACAGGGGGCATGCAGTCACGACAACAACAGGGGGCATGTAGTCACGACAACAACAGGGGGCATGTAGTCACGACAACAACAGGGGGCATGTAGTCACGACAACAACAGGGGGCATGTAGTCACAACAACAACAGGGGGCATGTAGTCACGACAACAACAGGGGGCATGTAGTCACGACAACAACAGGGGGCATGTAGTCACGACAACAACAGGGGGCATGTAGTCACGACAACAACAGGGGGCATGCAGTCACGACAACAACAGGGGGCATGTAGTCACGACAACAACAGGGGGCATGTAGTCACAACATCAACAACAGGGGGCATGTAGTCACGACATCAACAACAGGGGGCATGTAGTCACGACAACAACAACAGGGGCATGTAGTCACAACATCAAACAGGGGGCATGTAGTCACGACAACAACAGGGGGCATGTAGTCACGACAACAACAACAGGGGGCATGTAGTCACGACAACAACAGGGGGCATGTAGTCACGACAACAACAGGGGGCATGTAGTCACGACAACAACAACAGGGGGCATGTAGTCACGACAACAACAACAGGGGGCATGCAGTCACAACAACAACAGGGGGCATGTAGTCACAACAACAACAGGGGGCATGTAGTCACGACAACAACAGGGGGCATGCAGTCACGACAACAACAGGGGGCATGTAGTCACGACAACAACAACAGGGGGCATGTAGTCACGACAACAACAGGGGCATGTAGTCACAACAACAACAGGGGGCATGCAGTCACAACAACAACAGGGGGCATGTAGTCACGACAACAACAGAGGGCATGTAGTCACGACAACAACAGAGGGCATGTAGTCACGACAACAACAACAGGGGGCATGTAGTCACGACATCAACAACAGGGGGCATGTAGTCACGACATCAACAACAGGGGGCATGTAGTCACGACAACAACAGGGGGCATGTAGTCACGACAACAACAGGGGGCATGCAGTCACGACAACAACAGGGGGCATGTAGTCACGACAACAACAGGGGCATGTAGTCACGACAACAACAACAGAGGGCATGTAGTCACGACAACAACAGGGGGCATGTAGTCACGACAACAACAACAGAGGGCATGTAGTCACGACAACAACAGGGGGCATGTAGTCACGACAACAACAGGGGGCATGTAGTCACGACATCAACAACAGGGACATTCCTTCACAACAGTAATGTTGGCATACCTTCACAGCATCTATATGGGCATTCCATTACAACTACAAGGGGGAATGACATCACACCAAGAACTATTGCATGCCAATAAAGTAGCAAAACAAGAATTAGGGAAACTGCAACATGCATATTGGGCCCAATATGTAGCAATTTTAATTTATATCAACACAATCTCATTCATATATATGTCTAACTTAAGCGTGAAGCAATCATGAGGTCGTCCATTTATTATGTCACCCGAAGTCTGGCGGCGCCACAACTCAACAGCAACGCTTATTTTGACGAATCAAAATGGACGAATCAATTTTGACGAACCAATTTTGGTTAGTTATTAATAACTTGACAGATATTAATAACTGGGACAGGTCAGATAACTGATAATGAAACCAAAAACCTGAGTTATATATAAATTTAATATTTGGTCTCCGTATTCACACAGCTTATATATTTTATTTTATTTATTTACATATACAAGAGTTCTTACATTCTTGTGCATCCACCAGCACGCATAGCGTTTTGGGTAAGTCCTTAATCCTAATTTTCACACACACACACATCCCCAGGAACCAGCACGTAGCAGCTGAACTCCCTGGTTCCTATTTACTGCTAGGTGAACCGGAGCATCAGGGTGAAAGAAACTCTGACCATTTATTTCCGCTTTCCGCCGGGGATCGAACCCAGATCCTTAGGACTACGAACTTCGAGCATTGTCCACTCAGCCGTCAGCCCAGCTTAACAATATGACTTCGAACGAAAGAATGTATATTGGTAATGAAGAGGACAGGTTGACCTGTTTAGTAATTACTAGGCAGGAAGTTATTAAACAAATATAAAAATTAAAGCCAAACTCGTCCACAAGGACAGACGAAGTGGGTCATAACAGAATGTGAAGAAGAGCTTCGCGAATCCTTGTCTTTCATATTCAATAATTTGCAATTCTTTTGACCTTGTCATGGCGTAATGGTCTAGTGTGCATCTAGAAATACCCAGAGCATAGGTTCGAGTCCTCATCACAGCTCCTGTGGATTTTCTCGTTGATATATCACAATAATGTGATTTCTCTGTGTAAAGGCCAAAGAGTTTAGCACAAGTTAGTACTCTCCTTCATATAGTCCCTGTTACGAACCTTACCTCCTGTGGAGGCTAGTTTCTACTATATATTAGTTATTAACACAAAGGAGAATGTTTTCTTGATATAAATCTGCAGGTGATAAGTGGGAGGTCGCGAGTGACTATTATTACTCCGCCAATAAAAGTAGTACCTGTCAGCTGGAAATTATTTAGGAATAACGTTTATTGGATTAACTAAACTATATGAAGGAAAAATGGACTCGATCAAAAAACCTGCAAGGGAAATATGGTAAATGAAGTCAATAACGGGTTTGATTGGAAATGCTAAAGAAGAGAGTATTAAGGGGCGATGACGCAACAGAGAGGGACGCCATTTTTTACCTGACGCAGAACACCAGCTGTCTGACCAATCCTTGTTTCCCGAGGGATTTCTCCTGCCGTATCCAAAGACAAGTTATAGTATAATATTAACAGGGTTGCAAGGAAGGGTAGCATGCACTGATAGCCTACTGAGCAGTTAGTTTGGAGAGTCCTGATTTCCCAGGGATGTAAGTATGTGTCACAGACTGACAGAGGTAGTGCTGGAGAACACAGTTCCAGTGTTGGTCTAAGAGCTGTATGGGACCCCGAGCCCGTTTGGGTGATAAGAGACAATGTTGTTTTCATTCTGAGTGTATTAATTTATAAGGAATGAAATATGTAAAGTTACGTGTGTTTTATATATATACACATTTGTCATTTATCTACTGGTTGTTTCCCTACGCCTTGAATTCCTCTTTGTTCAGATAAAAGCCTTGTTCCCCCTTGACAACATTATAATACATGACACATCATCACCATACGTGACAGTCCCAACCACTTGGAGTAGACGGTAGAGCGACGGTCTCGCTCCATGAGGGTCGGCCTTCAATCCTCCACCGTCCAAGTGGTTGGGCACCAATCCTTCCCTCCCCGTCCCATTCCCAATCCTTATCCTGACCCCTTCCCAGTGCTATACAGTTGTAGTGGCTTGGCGCTTTCCCCTGATACTTCCCTCCCTCCTTCATATAGTCTAGGGTAGCTGCACAAATGCTGTTGTACCTAAATGAGTTAATAAACAAAACATGACTCTTGTTAGGCCACATTTTGGTTGTGCAGTTCAGCATTGGTCGCCATACTGCAGCATGGACATAAATTCACTTGAACGCGTCCAGTGAAGGATAATGATATTAATCCGACAAATTAGACCTCTTATATAATTAGAGAATGAAGCACCTTATTTGACGTTCTCTAGAATAGCGAAGAGTTAGGAGGTGACGCGACTGACGTGTACAAGTGGGTGAATGGGCATAATAATAGCGATATTAATACGGTATTAAAATATGTCCCCCTTTCCAGCCATAATATCACTCATATTGTTCACAATATCATCTTCTCTTTAGCCTCTTCTTCCCATCTCATGCATATAAGGTCCTGTCCAAATAGCTCCTGGGAATCACCTACAACCAAATTCAGCACACTTAATTCTTTTTACCAATGCTCTGTTAGTCGTCTAACAACAGGGGCATGACATCACGACAACAACAGGGGCATGCATCACGACAACAACAGAGGCATGACATCACGACAACAACAGAGGCATGACATCACGACAACAACAGGGGCATGACATCACGACAACAACAGAGGCATGACATCACGACAACAACAGGGGCATGAAATCACGACAACAACAGAGGCATGACATCACGACAACAACAGGGGCATGAAATCACGACAACAGCAGAGGCATGACATCACGACAACAACAGGGGCATGACAACACGACAACAACAGAGGCATGACATCACGACAACAACAGGGGCATGACAACACGACAACAACAGAGGCATGACATCACGACAACAACAGGGGCATGACAACACGACAACAACAGGGCATGACATCACGACAACAGCAGAGGCATGACATCACGACAACAGCAGAGGCATGACATCACGACAACAACAGGGGCATGACATCACGACAACAACAGAGGCATGACATCACGACAACAACAGGGGCATGACAACACGACAACAACAAGGGCATGACATCACGACAACAACAGGGGCATGACATCACGACAACAACAGAGGCATGACATCACGACAACAACAGGGGCATGACATCACGACAACAACAGAGGCATGACATCACGACAACAACAGGGGCATGAAATCACGACAACAACAGAGGCATGACATCACGGCAACAACAGGGCATGACATCACGGCAACAACAGAGGCATGACATCACGGCAACAACAGGGGCATGACATCACGGCAACAACAGGGGCATGACATCACGACAACAACAGGGGCATGACATCACGACAACAACAGGGGCATGACATCACGACAACAACAGGGGCATGACAACACGACAACAACAAGGGCATGACATCACGACAACAACAGGGGCATGACATCACGACAACAACAGGGGCATGACATCACGGCAACAACAGGTGCATGACATCACGACAACAACAGGGGCATGACATCACAGAAACAACAGGGGCATGACATCACGACAACAACTGGTGCATGACATGACGACATTAACAGGGCCATGACATGACGACATTAACAGGGGCATGACATCACGACAACAACAGGGGCATGACATCACGACAACAACAGGTGCATGACATCACGACAGCAACAGGGGCATGACATCACAGAAACAACAGGGGCATGACATCACGACAACAACAGGGGCATGACATCACGACAACAACAGGTGCATGACATCACGACAACAACAGGGCATGACATCACGACAACAACAGGGGCATGAATCACGACAACAACAGGTGCATGACATCACGACAACAACAGGGGCATGACATCACGACAACAACAGAGGGCATCACATCACGATAACAACAGGAGCATGACATCACATAAACAACAGGGGCATGACATCACGACAACAACAGGGGCATGACATCACGACACAACAGAGGGCATGACATCACGACAACAACAGGTGCATGACATCACGACAGCAACAGGGGCATGACATCACAGAAACAACAGGAGCATGACATCACGACAACAACAGGGGCATGACATCACGACAACAACAGGTGCATGACATCACGACAACAACAGGGGCATGACATCACGACAACAACAGGGGCATGACATCACGACAACAACAGGCGCATGACATCACGACAACAACAGGGGCATGACATCACGACAACAACAGGTGCATGACATCACGACAACAACAGAGGGCATGACATCACGACAACAACAGGAGCATGACATCACAGAAACAACAGGGGCATGCAGTCACTGTGGGAAAACTGATCTTGGGATTTATTGATTTATTTACAATTATTCACTATATAAATTATTCTTACGTAATTTATATTAATTTATATCTTACGTTAATTTATTTATTTCGATAGCGGACTGTGTGATATTAAATTCCCACAAATCGTTTCCTACACAAGCTGGAGGGGGGATATATTTTATATAGTTTATCAATCGAAATTATCGATTGGTTGACATTCGCTACAATGTTACTAGGTGTAACAATGTTACTAGGTGACTGTAAGTGATTAGTTAATATTTGGGGAAGCCAGATCTTTATAGTTGATTTTGGCTTAGACAACCAGATGTGAACACGGAAGATCAGACAAATATCCATGTAGGTGATGATAGTATAATCAATTGATGCCACCATCATGAGCATGAGCTCATGCCGTCGGCTCATGCGAGGGAACATGCGCATGCCATCATAATAACAACATGTTCATGCCGTCACAACAACAACATGTTCATGCCGTCACAACAACAACATGATCATACCGTCACAACAACAACATGATCATACCGTAACAACAACAACATGATCATGCCGTCACAACAACAACATGTTCATGCCGTTACAACAACAGCATGATCATGCGTTATAACAACAGCATGATCATGCCGTTACAACAACAGCATGATCATGCCGTGTTATAACGGCATGATCATGCTGTGTTGTAACGGCATGAACATGTTGTTGTTGTGACGGCATGATCATGTTGTTGTGTTACGGTATGATCATGTTGTTGTGACGGTATGATCATGTTGTTGTTGTGACGGCATGAACATGTTGTTGTTGTGACGGCATGAACATGTTGTTATATGATGGCATGCGCATGTTCCCTCGGCATGAGCCGACGGCATGAGCTCATGCTCATGATGGTGGCATCAATTGATATACTATCATCACCTACATGGAGTATTTGTCTGATCTCCGTGTTCACATTGGTTGTCTAAGCCAATCAACTATAAAGATCTGGCTTCCCAAATATTAACTAATCACTTACAGTCACTAGTAACATGTTACACTAGTAACATTGTAGCGAATGTCAACCAATCGATAAATTTCGATTGATAAACTATATAAAATATATCCCCCTCCAGCTTGTGTAGGAAACGATTTGTGGGAATTTAATATCACACAGTCGCTATCGAAATAAATAAATTAACGTAAGATATAAATTAATATAAATAACGTAAGAATTAATATAAGTGAATAAATTGTAAATAAATCAATAAATCCCAAGAATCAGTTTTCCCACAGTGACTGCATGCCCTGTTGTTTCTGTGATGTCATGCTCTGTTGTTGTCGTGATGTCATGCCCTCTGTTGTTGTCGTGATGTCATGCACCTGTTGTTGTCGTGATGTCATGCCTGTTGTTGTCGTGATGTCATGCGCCTGTGTTGTCGTGATGTCATGCCCTGTTGTTGTCGTGATGTCATGCCCTGTTGTTGTCGTGATGTCATGCACTGTGTTGTCGTGATGTCATGCCCTGTTGTTGTCGTGATGTCATGCTCCTGTTGTTTCTGTGATGTCATGCCCTGTTGCTGTCGTGATGTCATGCACCTGTTGTTGTCGTGATGTCATGCCCTGTGTTGTCGTGATGTCATGCCTGTGTTGTCGTGATGTCATGCCCCTGTTGTTTATGTGATGTCATGCTGTGTGTTATCGTGATGTGATGCCCTCTGTTGTTGTCGTGATGTCATGCCCCTGTTGTTGTCGTGATGTCATGCACCTGTTGTTGTCGTGATGTCATGCCCTGTTGTTGTCGTGATGTCATGCCCCTGTGTTGTCGTGATGTCATGCACCTGTGTTGTCGTGATGTCATGCCCTGTTGTTGTCGTGATGTCATGCCCCTGTTGTTCTGTGATGTCATGCCCTGTTGCTGTCGTGATGTCATGCACCTGTTGTTGTCGTGATGTCATGCCTGTTGTTGTCGTGATGTCATGCCCTGTAATGTCGTCATGTCATGGCCCTGTTAATGTCGTCATGTCATGCACCAGTTGTTGTCGTGATGTCATGCCCCTGTTGTTCTGTGATGTCATGCCCCTGTTGTTGTCGTGATGTCATGCACTGTTGTTGCGTGATGTCATGCCCTGTTGTTGTCGTGATGTCATGCCCTGTTGTTGTCGTGATGTCATGCCCTGTTGTTGTCGTGTGTCATGCCCTGTTGTTGTCGTGATGTCATGCCCTGTTGTTGTCGTGATGTCATGCCCGTTGTTGTCGTGATGTCATGCCCTGTTGTTGCCGTGATGTCATGCCCNTGTAATAACTACTTCACAGTAGCATCAAGATACCGAGACAAAAGCATCACAGCACCTGCGACACAGACACAACAACAACAACAACAACACAACAAAAGCATCACAGCACCTACGACACAGACACAACAACAACAACAACGACAACAAAGCATCACAGCACCTACGACACAGACACAACAACAACAACAACGACAACAACAACAACAACGACAACAAAAGCATCACAGCACCTGCGACACGGACACAACAACAACAACGACAACAACAACAACAACAATGTGACTCTAGCGCCTCACAGCACTAGAGTCACTACTTCACAAGTGACGCAAGCTAAGCAGAAGCAGGAGCTGGACGCAAGTGACGCAAGCTAAGCAGAAGCAGGAGCTGGGACGCAAGTGACGCAAGCTAAGCAGAAGCAGGAGCTGGGACGCAAGTGACGCAAGCTAAGCAGAAGCAGGAGCTGGGACGCAAGTGACGCAAGCTAAGCAGAAGCAGGAGCTGGGACGCAAGTGACGCAAGCTAAGCAGAAGCAGGAGCTGGGACGCAAGTGACGCAAGCTAAGCAGAAGCAGGAGCTGGGACTCAAGTGACGCAAGCTAAGCAGAAGCAGGAGCTGGGACGCAAGTGACGCAAGCTAAGCAGAAGCAGGAGCTGGGACGCAAGTGACGCAAGCTAAGCAGAAGCAGGAGCTGGGACACAAGTGACGCAAGCTAAGCAGAAGCAGGAGCTGGGACGCAAGTGACGCAAGCTAAGCAGAAGCAGGAGCTGGGACTCAAGTGACGCAAGCTAAGCAGAAGCAGGAGCTGGGACGCAAGTGACGCAAGCTAAGCAGAAGCAGGAGCTGGGACTCAAGTGACGCAAGCTAAGCAGAAGCAGGAGCTGGGACGCAAGTGACGCAAGCTAAGCAGAAGCAGGAGCTGGGACGCAAGTGACGCAAGCTAAGCAGAAGCAGGAGCTGGGACGCAAGTGACGCAAGCTAAGCAGAAGCAGGAGCTGGGACTCAAGTGACGCAAGCTAAGCAGAAGCAGGAGCTGGGACGCAAGTGACGCAAGCTAAGCAGAAGCAGGAGCTGGGACGCAGTGACGCAAGCTAAGCAGAAGCAGAGCTGGGACGCAAGTGACGCAAGCTAAGCAGAAGCAGGAGCTGGGACGCAAGTGACGCAAGCTAAGCAGAAGCAGGAGCTGGGACGCAAGTGACGCAAGCTAAGCAGAAGCAGGAGCTGGGACGCAAGTGACGCAAGCTAAGCAGAAGCAGGAGCTGGGACGCAAGTGACGCAAGCTAAGCAGAAGCAGGAGCTGGGACGCAAGTGACGCAAGCTAAGCAGAAGCAGGAGCTGGGACGCAAGTGACGCAAGCTAAGCAGAAGCAGGAGCTGGGACGCAAGTGACGCAAGCTAAGCAGAAGCAGGAGCTGGGACGCAAGTGACGCAAGCTAAGCAGAAGCAGGAGCTGGGACTCAAGTGACGCAAGCTAAGCAGAAGCAGGAGCTGGGACGCAAGTGACGCAAGCTAAGCAGAAGCAGGAGCTGGGACGCAAGTGACGCAAGCTAAGCAGAAGCAGGAGCTGGGACGCAAGTGACGCAAGCTAAGCAGAAGCAGGAGCTGGGACGCAAGTGACGCAAGCTAAGCAGAAGCAGGAGCTGGGACGCAAGTGACGCAAGCTAAGCAGAAGCAGGAGCTGGGACGCAAGTGACGCAAGCTAAGCAGAAGCAGGAGCTGGGACGCAAGTGACGCAAGCTAAGCAGAAGCAGGAGCTGGGACGCAAGTGACGCAAGCTAAGCAGAAGCAGGAGCTGGGACGCAAGTGACGAAAGCTAAGCAGAAGCAGGAGCTGGGACGCAAGTGACGCAAGCTAAGCAGAAGCTGGAGCTGGGATGCAAGTGACGCAAGCTAAGCAGAAGAAGGAGCTGGGACGCAAGTGACGCAAGGCCAGCAGAAGCAGGAGCTGGGAGGCAAGTGACGCAAGGCCAACAGAAGCAGGAGCTGAGGCCATTAGTGAAATAGAGCTGAGACCATTAGAGAAGTAGAGCTGAGGCCATTAGTGAAGGAGAGCTGAGGCCATTAAAGTAGAGCTGAGGCCATTAAATAAGTAGAGCTGAGGCCATTAAATAAGTAGAGCTGAGGCCATTACTTAAGTAGAACTACCAAAAACAGGAAGTATCTTATCAAAGAGCATAAAAAAAACAAAGAAAAAGGCAACTGATGAAGTCTTATTGACCATGCAATAAAACGTCTATTTATATCCTAAGAATTATTAATGAGCAAACATGAAACCACCTCCGCTCCTGCGTTATTCTTTTACCTGATAATTTTATTCATAAATCAACAAATTTATAGTCTAACATTGATTTACCCAGTCTATCCTGAATCAGATTTTTCGTACCCCTTGTTCCGTTTCTGTTTCATTATGATGATGTTTTAGAATATTTTAGGTTTAGCTACTCGGAACACGAAGTTCCAAGTAGCACGGGCTATAGTGAGTTACCTGGCACAGGAGCGGCAAGTAGCACGGGCTATAGTGAGTTACCTGGCACAGGAGCGGCAAGTAGCACGGGCTATAGTGAGTTACCTGGCACAGGAGCGGCAAGTAGCACGGGCTATAGTGAGTTACCTGGCACAGGAGCGGCAAGTAGCACGGGCTATAGTGAGTTACCTGGCACAGGAGCGGCAAGTAGCACGGGCTATAGTGAGTTACCTGGCACAGGAGCGGCAAGTAGCACGGGCTATAGTGAACCCATAGTGGCACAAGAGCGGGGCTGTAACTGGTCTATATATTTTGTGATTTTACTCCAGTTGAAAGAACAGAAATACCAGAACAGTCATTGGGCACTCTATTTCTATGGTTTCATACAGCAGGGGGTATGTTCTTATATGAACAACAGCGGCATGTCTTCACAATAACAACAGGGCATGCTTTCACATGAACAATAGGGGCATGCTCTCACAAGAACAACAGGGGGCACTGAAAGCTATGACCTGGAATGGACATGGAACCTCTATTACCGTGCTTAAAATGATGAACACAGCCTATGTGCGCTCCGTCTAGTCTATGCCGCACCAGTTTTATGCACCTACTCTCGAAGCGATATGAAAAGACTCGAAAGCATTCTGTCCTGTGTGACAGTGAATACTAGCATTATCCTCCCTTTAATCAGACTATCAAAATCTTCAGATTAGGCAAAATTGTAATTAATTTTGTCAATAAAGATGTTAATAATAATAATTCAAAATGAAGCCATGATAATCATTCTTGGAGTTCCAAAAACTGCCAAAACGTGTAGTCTACGAGAGGAGCTGTCCCTCTCCAGTGTAAAAAGCAGAATTAAGGAACTGAATGCTAAGCTTGCCATTAGGATAGCCAGAGAGCCAGAGATCCCTATTACAATGATATTGACAAGAAAATTATGAGTTCTGTGCTGCTAACTAGATCAAATCTACACTGACGGGTCATCTAATCCTGCCAATGGCAGGGCTGGTGCAGCTTACACTGTAATTAAGGACAATGCTTTTCAACGCAGAAATGAAGAAAAAGCGCGTATTGAGAACTATGCCTCTTCAACACAAGCAGAGCTAACTGCCATTTTTATGGCGTTAAGGTTTCTTGAACGAAACACTAATGACGCACTGATTTGCACTGATTAAAATGCAGCACTGCAAAACCTAAGTGCAAATCAGGCAGAAAATCTTGCGATAGTCGCTGAAATTAAGAGCTGTGAGGGTACTTACCAACCAGAGAAGAGTCGTCAATTTTCTGAGGATCTCTTCCCATGTTGGAATATGTGGAATTGAACGAGCAGATGTGCTGGCTGGTGAAGGCGCTGAAGGAGACCATACTGAATTCTTCATACCCAAGACTCTTCTACAAATTATTAGATATTGATAATTATTAGATACTGACAGAGATATTGTCAGGCAACATCACCGTGACCAGTAGTGATGAGGAAAGGAGGATAGAAGAACAAACCAGTGAATCTGTACAATGGTACAACATGGTTGCAGCTGACAATCCTAATCATTATGGACGAAGAGGAGGAGGACGCGGGAAAGAATCAGTAAGAGCGAGAATCCATCTTGGATACAAATATCTATGATGATTCGGAATGGAAACAACAGTTGATCAGCGGAGTTATAGAATCTGGGGGTGAGAGTGATGGACACCGCCTTGACCACTATCTACATGAATGCGAACACCTGAGAGACATTAGAAATATGCGTAGAATAATAAACCCACATTGTTTGAGTTAGAAAAACATATTTGTCAAATACTGATACTGTTCTTAAAAGTTTCCCCCATTTTGCACCCGCAAGATAACGTAAGCTTTTAAGAGTTGACAGATGTTAATATTTTTGTTTGAGGAGCTGTTCACTTGAGACAGTTAAAGAAGTCCAAGCTGTGTCTGGGTACAAGTGACAGGATTACAACCCAGCGGGTTTTCTTCCTATTGGGGAGTGTTGCACATGCTGCTATGGCGGTGTGTCCACTCACAGAATGAGTGGCGCTGTCCAATAAACTCGCCTCTCAAGGTAAAATAAAAAAATTAACAGAGGATATGCTCTTAAATGAACAACAGGGGGCATGCTCTCAATGAACAACAGGGGGGATGCTCTCAATGAACAACAGGGGTGGCATGCTCTCACATGAACAACAGGGGCATGCTCTCACATGAACAACAGGGGCATGCTCTCACATGAACAGCAGAAGCATGCCCTCACATGAACAACGTGGGCATGCTCACACGAACAACAGGGACATGCGCTCACATGAACAACAGAGGCATGCTCTCACATGAACAACGTGGGCATGCTCTCACATGAACAACAGGGGTATGCTCTCACAAGGACAATAGGGTGCATTCTCTCGCATTGAAAAAAGAGGCATGCTCACAAATGAACAACAGGGGCATGCTCTCACATGAAAAACAGGTGCAATGCTCTCACATGAACAAACAAGGGCATGCTCCCACATGAACAACAGGGCATGCTCTCACATGCGCAACAGAGGCATGCTCTCACATGAACAACAGAAGTATGCTCTCACATGAACACCAGAAGCATGCTCTCACATAAACAAAAGGGCATGCTCTCGCATGAACAACAGGGGCATGCTCTCACGTGAACAACAGGGGGAATGCTCTCACATGAACAACACAGGGGTATGCTCTCACGTGAACAACAGGGGGAATGCTCTCACGTGAACAACCAGGGGGTATGCCTTCACGAACAACCAAGAAGCATGCTCTCACATGAACAACAGAAACATGCCTCACATGAACAACAGAAGCATGCTCACATGACGACAGGGGCATGCTCTCACATGTACAACAGGGGCATGCTCTTACATGAACAACAGGAGCATGTCTTCACAATAAAACAGGGGCATGGTCTCACATGAACAACAGGAACATGCCATCACAACAACAGAGGGGCGGGCATGCCGTCACAACAACAACAACAACATAGGCTTGTCATCACAACTTCAACAGCGACATTCTATAACATCAACAAGGGGAATGTCGTCACATCAACAGTGATATGCCGTCATACACACAACAGACTCATTCCAAAACAACAACAACAATGGCATGACTGCATATTCAACCACAGGTTCAACCTCCTTAACCAAGAACAAGGCACACCATCACAACACGACACGGGAAGACATCACAACAACAACAGAGCATGCAGTCAAGCAACAATAGGAGCGGGCTGTCACAACGGAGAACAGAATATACCATCACAACACCCAAAAGGGAAGCGCCTTCAAAACANACAGACCAGACTCCCTTCAAAACTTCAGGTTGGAAGTAGAATCTCTGTGAAAGCTTTAGTTGTAAAGTGAACGTATCAGCTTCCCAATGGTGTTAAAATTGCTCCTTCAGAGGAAACTTCCTCGAAACAGCAGAAATCTGCTCTCATTACAAGACAGAGATCCTTTCTTTTGATCAGATATGTGAGGGAATGAGAATCACTGTCAATAGGCTACAGGCTCACGATAAAAGTAAATCTGAACCTAAACAACCTAATACTGAAAATTCAGTGAAGACAAATTAACTTCGGTTAAGTCTAGTATATACAACTCTAAATCAACTACTCCCACTTCAAGAGGTAAGAGGAGTAATATAGGTGTGTTCACAGTAATATACTGTAAATCCCTCCGAAACTGTAGTAATACGCCTGTTAAGACGACTAATTCTACAGAAGAGAGAAAATGTTTGTTCTGCCATAAGGAACATTTAACCTACACATGCAGTACTTACTCAAACCGTAATTCCAGGATTAAGTGTTTTCAAGAATTACGCAGATGGACAAAATGCATGGGATCTCATGTTCCTTGCAGGAGCTGCCTCGTATGGGCCAATAGGCCTTCTGCAGTTACCTTTGTTCTTATGTTCTTAATAACTGTACAGTTGTCTTACATGTGTGCACAAGTGGCACAAGGGTCGACGTCATTACACACTGTGTGGAGAAACCCGACCGAGCTCACCAAATCCTCATGTGGATTCAAGTCCCTCCACCACTGTACAATATTGCAAAGTACATCAAGAAGTGAATGTACTTGCTACCAAGACAGATAATATTACAACGTTACCTTCAGCTCACCTAAGGTTAAATAATAGGAAATCCAGGATCACTACCGGTGGTCATTTCGACCAAATTTCTCAAAAAACATTTATTACACAACAGCTGGCTGATCAGTTGAAATTGAAAACCTTGTGTCAAGTGAAATTAAATATTTCTGGATTTTTTACTAACAACGGATCTCACAATTACAAGAGTGTGAGAGTTTTGGCACTCCTGGGAGGTTATGCTAACCCAGTACAGGCTATAGTTCTTGACAAAATCCCATCTGACGTATATGTGTCTGGTCTAAGGAATACAGCCAAACTTCTTAAACGTAGAGGAATGAAGTTGGCTGATTACAAAGTAAATTCTGACCGCCTCACCAATGTAGGTGTAGTTGTAGGGGCAGATTATTATTACTGATTTATTACTGGATGCACCAAGCAACGCGGAATGAATTTGTTTCTGTCAACTGGAGGCAAATTGCTTATGGGACCGGTGCTACCACAGAAAAATTCTACACCCAGGAGTGATCAACAAAACAACTCAATAATAGTTGCATGACTAGGCTTGGAACAGTCACCACTACAATTCAGAGACATGGTTGAGGAAGTTGACCAGACCTCACACTAGAAGTTGAAGGGACGACGACGTTTCGTCTTATACTTAACATACTTCAGCCACGTTATTGTGACTCTTCGCCTGCATATGGTTGAGGAAACTCTGATCCCACTATGTATAAATTATGGGAATTAGATACTTTAGGCATTTTCCCTGAACAACCAAGTCCAGACAATACTTGAACTTATCAACAATATCTTAACTCAGTTACTTATAAAGATAACCAATACTGGGTTAAATTGCCATGGAATCTAAATCACTCACAGCTACCAGTAAATCACTTCATGGCATTAAATCAGTTAAAATCCCAGGTAGAAAGATTAAATAAACAGCCTCATAAATTGCAATTGTGTCATGATTTGATATAATAACAACTTGCCAATAAATTTATTAAAGTTGTTGAACATGATAATACCAAACAAGGACATTATTTTCCTCGTCACACCATCTTGAAAGATTTGGCTACTACACCTATTAGAATTGTATTTAACTGTAGTGCCAAGATGAAGGCGAATAGTGTGTCGCTCAATGATTGCCTACAAACTGCCCCAAGTCTAACTCAATGACTCAATGACGTATTTTTACGGTTTCGATTAGGAACTTACGCCTATACGGCCAACATTAGTAAGGCTTTCTTGAGAGTAGGTCTACAGGAAGAAGACCATAATCTTACCAAGTTTCTCTGGATGAAGGATCCTAATGATCCTAAAAGTGAAATTATTACCTATAGATTTGCCTCAGTCTATTCTGAGCTGCTTCTTCACCATTTTTACTCCAAGCAACTTTGGACACACATTTGACGATATCTGATAGTCCATACAAGACTGAAATTAGCAATAATTTATACGTTGATAACTTCCAGGAAAATACAAATGATAAAACAAAATTAATTAAAATTTATCATGAAGCTAACCGTGAGTTTCTGGGAGCCAATTTGCCTCTACAGTCGTGTGCTTCAAATGATCAACAGCTAAATCAAATAATAGATAATGAATTTCCAGGATACCAAGTACCTTATAATTTAAAAGTTCTTGGCATGGAAAGAAATACTTTCACCGACGAACTAAATAATAAGTCAGTGGAAACTAGTAATTCTCCCTTAACCATGAGTAAATTATTGTCCTGTGTCAGTAAACCATTTGACCTTTTAGGTTTACTTAGCCCCATTTTAATTAAGGGTAAACTCCTCATGCAGGAGTGCTGGCAAACTAACATGGGATGGAATGATCCATTGCCTAATAATCTGCAAGATAAATGGCAGCAACTGACGACGAATTTAAACATACTTAGTACTCTAAAATTCCCTCGTAATGACTTAGGACTAAAACTACCCACTAATTTGCACGTGTTTTGCGATGCCTCAGGTAAAACACATGGTGCAGTAGCCTATTTCGTAAACACAAAGCAAACAATTTTACTTACTTCTAAAGCTACAGTGGCCCCAATTAAGAAAAGGTCACTACCCCAAATGGACTTAACAGCTTTGTTAGTGGGTGTACCATTGGCTCATCACCTGACCAAAATACTCAGTAATATTAACTTTGGTGAGATAGTAGTGTAGTCAGACAACGAGGCAATCTTACAATGGGTAAATAACAATAACAACAAAACTCCTTATGTTAGTAATAGAGTTAGGGAAATATGAGAATTGTCAGCTGAATATAAATTGAGACATGTCCCCACCAAGGACAACCTAGCTGACTACCTCTCAAGAGGATTAACTTTGAGATAATTAGTTAAAACCGAGATGTGGTGTAAAGGACCCCAATGGTTGGCCAGAGGTCAGTGGCCCAAACAGAAGTCACAAGTCATATTGACCAATACCACTGTCCACACTGTGAATCCATAACCCCCTCGATCTTTTGCTATTGATCCTAATTACTATTCTAGTTTAAGTAAATTACTAGGGGTTATCCAAGCTGTGTTTGATTTCTTTAACATGATAGCAATAGAAAATCAATTCCCTAGTCCTCTCAAATACTGCATCAGACAAGTCCAAATTGAGACCTATGGAAGAAATTATGAACATCTACCAAACAAACTAGGTCTCTAGGCATTTGGTTTGATTCTGACAATCACAATATTTTAAGATGTGGAGGACGTCTGCTCCATGCAGAAGTTGATTTAGACGTAAAGAACCCTATGCTTCATCCTCGTCGCCACATCATAAGTAAACTCATAGTATTTCATAGTCATGAACATGGCACATTACATGGTGTAGTGTTAGACACTCTCACTGATTTATGACAGAAGTTTTGGCTTCCCCCCAAGGTCGTCAAACTGTCAAATCCATTATTAAGTCTTGTGTGATCTGCAGGAGGTATGATGCTCGGGTGTGTCCTTACCCAGGACCTCCACCACTTCCTAAAGAACGAGTCGTCCACCTTCGTCCCTTTGAGACCACTGGTGTAGATTACACAGGAGCTCTTATTTTAACAGGCACTCCGGACAAGATTCCGGTGAAGGCCTATAAGTGCCTCTTCACGTGTGCTACTACACGAGGTGTACATTTAGAAGTACAGAAGAAGCTTCTGCACTTCTGACATGAGTGCAGAAGCTTTCCTACAAGTCTTTCGTAGGTTTGCAGCACGTCGATCCTGTCCCAAACTGATGATCTCTGATAATGGATCTAACTTTGTGGCAGGAGAAGCTTGCTTAAGGGAAATATGGAATCATCCAGAGGTACGTGCAGTCTTAAAGCAAAGATAGTGCCACTGGAAATTTATACCTCCTAGAGCACTGTGGCAGGAAGGATTTTACGAACGCATGGTAGGCACTGTGAAACGATGTTTAAGAAAGGTCTTGCATCGACAGAAGGTTAGCCTCAGCGAGCTCTAAACCATCGTCACTGAAATAGAGGCCCGAATCAACAATCGACCCCTAACTTATCTCTCAGATGACTTCTTCCAGAGAGAACGCCCTGAGTCCCTCTCATTTGATGTATGGTAGTCTTCTTAGTCCTTTGATCTTTCTAGCGGATGAGGATCCGGAAGACCCCTCAGCTTTGGAAGGAACGACTTGGTGGAAAGTTATAAACACCTTTCTAGAGTGATAGGCAGGTGGAATGAAGTGTGGACTCGTGAGTCTCTGACTGCTGTGAGAGAGAACCATTATGGAGCTCCAAGTCCCTATAATAAAGTTAATTTAAAGCCAGGTGATCTTGAATTAGTTGATAGTGATGGACCAAGGTCAGAGTGGCGTATATGCAAAATTGTTGCTGTCCATCCTGATCACTAAGGCATACTAAGAATAGTTAGGGTCCAGTGTCGAGGCACGACCACCCTAAAAACTCTAGAGAAATTAGTTCCTCTGGAATTAGCTGAACATGAATGTTCTTCCGAGGTAAATTCTCCACAAGTTCCAGAAGACAGTAATACTACCAACATGAGCATTCGTTCATCTAGAATGGCGGCTCAACAACGTAAACTGAAACTTAAACAGTACCTTGATTCTGCATAGTTGAAGATGATAGCCTTCTGATGTTGAGAAGATTTCCTGAGTCTGCAAGAATAATTCCATGACTAAGCAACTTAACCAGTACGAGTCATTGCGACAATAATCATTGACTAGCTGTAGATTTGGAGATTTCTTGACTTTAGATGCCTGAATATTTAATATCTAAATTCTGATTTATGTTCCCATAAAGACTTAGTGTCATATCTGCTTCACAGATACAGGAAATGTATTGTTGTTATGTACATACGAACGTACTAACTTTCTATCATAATAAATATAACTTCAGGGAAGAGCAGCTGGTACGTCAGTACTTAACCATGAACTGCGATACGTAGTTTCTCGCCCCGGAGTTATCTTGGAAATTTCCAATACTTAATTACTAACACCTAGTACTTTAAGAAACAATTCTTGTACTATGTATTATAATTTGCTAACACTGCTAACCAGTAGTTTAGTGATATTGAGTTCATTTAAGTAAGGCATAGTAACATCTCATTTTCCCAAGATATGGCCAGGGTGTTGCGGCAGCCAACACGGCTAGAGGGATAATATTTATATATACGTGAATCAAATTATATTCACTTTACTTCGGCATTCTTTAATAAGAATTATTGGCTGATATTAGATTTATCGTTGATTAACAAAAATATTACCATTTACTGCAAATAAATGGTAATATTTTGTACAACATGTAATGGTAATATTTTGTATACAGTTATGAACAGCTGTTCCAGTGAATACATGAAGAGCTGATTTTCTATTCTTAATACTCTCGCCCATTTAAACACGGTTTCATTTAAATTATTTGCGTAGCGAGAATCTATTTGTTGTTGTGTAAAACAAATTAATATTGTATAATTTAATATAAACCTTGTTTCCACCATCTTGGAAAGTTGGACAACTTATAGTGATTATTTACCGAGTTCCAACATTGCCAGCTAGTGCGTATGCGCGAGCCAGCCGAAAGAGACTTGCAGAGATAGATGCCATATTATTGGAGGTGCTCTGGAGCCTGTCAGATCATCGTCTCGTATTTACATCATCCGTGCATCAATGGACTTCAGGTAGACAGGACGGCTTCACCTTATTCTAGACACCACGTCCGGCAAGGCAAAATTATCCCTGAGTATATAGTTGTGGCCTCAATTTAAAGATTAGATAGGGCACCTTGTCGCTAGGATGTACAACTATCAAAATAAACCTGTGAGTGTAATTATTATAGCATATCCACACTAAATTTATGAATATATGTGGAATTATACATGCCTAGATAGAAATTACATGTGATTCGCCTTTCAGCTTGAATTCACATGCAAGAAAACGATATTCCGCCAGCTCGATCACGTGTTTCTAGAGTAGCCTGCTCAAACAAGTTTGCCGTGACGTACTCGCTGGACACATGTTATTATCACCTCAAACAGCTAAGCTGTTTATGTCTTTTTTAGTAGTTAGAACATTCTATTATTCTAATGATTTATTATTGCATGATTTAATGTTTTATTTACATGTATATTATATTACATAAATTTACTCCCCCCCTCAAAGTTTGTGTATAGAGACGGCTCAGTAATTTACATTAATCTACAGTTCATATATTATGATTTATTAGATTTCATTTCATTTAATCGAAGATATCCATAGGCACTGGTTCTCTAAATTTTCTTCTTAAAGAATGGTCCTTCGAAACATTTAGCATTATACTAGAGCTAGATTTCCCCCACACACCAGGAGCCCACAAAGACCCACCACGTCCTGAGGGCACACCTTTAGCCCACAAAAACCTGCCACGTCCCAAGGGCACACCAGGATCCCACCACGTCCTTTGGGCACACCAGGATCCCACCACGTCCTTAGGGCACACCAGGAGCCCACCACGTCCTTAGGGCACACCAGGAGCCCACCACGCCTTGAGGGCACACCAGGAGCCCACCAAGACCCATCATCTCCCAGCACCTCTCGGCCAAGCCAGCGCCGGACACCGTCTCCAAAGAACCATCCAGAAAACGTACAAAATCTACCACCTCCCCTGTGACCCATGGCGACATGTGCGCCAGGCGTTGGAACACTCCGGACCGTTGAATACGACCGCCAAACGGCAGAATCAAACCCAAAGTCTCGTAATGTTGTGTGATCAGGCAGCCCCCAGACGGCGCAGGAGTCCAGACGTTCTGTAGTGGTCAAGGTTGAACCAAGAATCCTCCCAAGCTTTGTCCTATTGCTCTGTGTATCATGTTGGTTTGCTACTGGCCTAATGTAAATTTGTTATACTTCATTCATACTTTAAAGACCTTTCTAACTTATGTTCATATGCAAATATATGTTTATGACGCATATTAAGTTGGAAATATCGTGTTTCGTTACAGTTACTGAAGAAACAGATATGTTTAGCCAAAAATAAACTTTCATGTTGCGCTTCGTATTGTTTCTTGGCAGAGAAAGTTCTTTTATCTATTTATATGCTAATGTTCCTTATTTTCAAGAAAATTTTATCTTTACAGAAACCAGATAAGTTTTCTGGCATTAGTTAAAAAAAAATTATAGATGATATATTAAGCTAAAGGTGTTTATTATTAAACGAAAATTACGTCAACTTTTGTAACATAAGCTGTCCTGTTACATTAGGAAGGTTTGTAGGTTAGCTGTCCTGTTACAACATTCTGGAAGGTTGTAACATAAGCTGTCCTGTTACAACATTCTGGAAGGTTGCAAGCTGGTGCAATATTCTGGTGATGTATCAGTGATTTATCTATTGATTTTATTAGTTATTTACTTTGTAAAACAGTGGAATATGCTACAACAATTAGAGTGTACCATGAACAACAACAGTGTACCACGAACAACAAGAATGTACCACAAACAACAACAGTGTACCACGAACAACACAATGACAGTGTACTATGAACAACAACAGTGTACCACGAACAACAACGCTGTACCATGAACAACAACACTGTACCATGAACAACAAAACAGTAACATTGTACCATGAACAACAAAACAGTAACAGTGTACCATGAACAACAACACTGTACCATGAACAACAAAACAGTAACATTGTACCATGAACAACAAAACAGTAACAATGTACCATGAACAACAAAACAGTACAGTGTACCATGAACAACAAAACAGTAACATTGTACCATGAACAAAACAAGCAGTATACCATGAACAACAAAACAGTAACAGTGTACTATGAACAACAACAGTATACCATGAACAACAAAACAGTAACAGTGTACCATGAACAACAACACTGTACCATGAACAAAACACTGTACCATGAACAACAAAACAGTAACATGTACCATGAACAACAACACTGTACCATGAACAACAAAACAGTAACATTGTACCATGAACAACAACACTGTACCATGAACAACAAAACAGTAACAATGTACCATGAACAACAAAACAGTAACAGTGTACCATGAACAACAACACTGTACCATGAACAACAAAACAGTAACATTGTACCATGAACAACAAAACAGTAACAGTGTACCATGAACAACAACACTGTACCATGAACAACAAAACAGTAACAGTGTACCATGAACAACAACACTGTACCATGAACAAAAACACTGTACCATGAACAACAAAACAGTAACATTGTACCATGAACAACAAAACAGTAACATTGTACCATGAACAACAAAACAGTAACAGTGTACCATGAACAACAACACTGTACCATGAACAACAAAACAGTAACAGTGTACCATGAACAACAAAACAGTAACAGTGTACCATGAACAACAAAACAGTAACAGTGTACCATGAACAACAACACTGTACCATGAACAACAAAACAGTAACAATGTACTATGAACAACAACACTGTACCATGAACAACAAAACAGTAACAATGTACCATGAACAACAAAACAGTAACAATGTACCATGAACAACAAAACAGTAACAGTGTACCATGAACAACAAAACAGTAACAGTGTACCATGAACAACAAAACAGTAACAGTGTACCATGAACAACAACACTGTACAATGAACAACAAAACAGTAACAGTGTACCATGAACAACAACACTGTACCATGAACAACAAAACAGTAACAGTGTACCATGAACAACAACACTGTACCATGAACAAAAACACTGTACCATGAACAACAAAACAGTAACATTGTACCATGAACAACAAAACAGTAACATTGTACCATGAACAACAAAACAGTAACAGTGTACCATGAACAACAACACTGTACCATGAACAACAAAACAGTAACAGTGTACCATGAACAACAAAACAGTAACAGTGTACCATGAACAACAAAACAGTAACAGTGTACCATGAACAACAACACTGTACCATGAACAACAAAACAGTAACAATGTACTATGAACAACAACACTGTACCATGAACAACAAAACAGTAACAATGTACCATGAACAACAAAACAGTAACAATGTACCATGAACAACAAAACAGTAACAGTGTACCATGAACAACAAAACAGTAACAGTGTACCATGAACAACAAAACAGTAACAGTGTACCATGAACAACAACACTGTACAATGAACAACAAAACAGTAACAGTGTACCATGAACAACAACACTGTACCATGAACAACAAAACAGTAACAGTGTACCATTAACAACAAAACAGTAACAGTGTACCATGAACAACAAAACAGTAAACAGTGTACCATGAACANAAGAACAGTACAGCAACAGTGTAATATAAACAAAATATACCAACAGTGTACCATGAACAACACAGTAAAAGTGTACCGTGAACAAAAACATAGCAAGTGTTCCCAAAACAGCAATACAATAGCAGTGTACAGAAAACAAGTGTTTAGATTTAGACCCTTAAATTATCTTTAATAATAATACTTATAAACCTTAATACGAAAAGTTATTAATAAAGAAAATTATTTGCTGGGATTAGCTGCTCCAGGAACAGTTTATGCCCGTGCAGGAGTTCTGAAGACAGACTATGTTTTGGTATATTTTACTTGATACTATGAGGGGTTAAGGTGATATCTAACTTGATACTAGGAGGGGTTTATGGTGATATCTAACCTGAAACTAGGAGGGGTTTATGGGGATATCTAACTTGATACTAGGAGGGGTTTGTGGGGATATCTAACTTGATACTAGGAGGGGTTTATGGTGATATCTAACTTGATACTAGGAGGGGTTTATTGTGATATCTAGCTTGATATTAGGAGAGTTTATGGGGATATCTAACTGATGCTAGGAGGGGGTTTATTGTGATATCTAGCTTGATATTAGGAGAAGTTTATGGGGATATCTAACCTTGATGCTAGGAGGGGGTTTATTGTGATATCTAGCTTGATACTAGGAGGGGTTTACAGTAAAGGCTTCATCTCGAACTTCTTCAATTATAGTCCCACATAAATAATCATGTTATTGTTATAAATTACTGGCAGATATCTCCACATCATACTGATTAATGACGCTTAGTCTAGAAATAAGTTAAAACATTTCTAATACCAGCAATATGTCCTAGTTAATATTAACTATAATGAGGGAGTTACCATCGTCATAAACTGCCTATCATGTTTTGTTTGGCAATTGTAAATATTATCACACAGTTATGGGATCCCTCCTTCATGGGATCCCTTTATGGGGATCGTTTATGGGATCTCGCCATTAAGTGATAAACTGCAAATCGCGATGATATAGTACTGAGAGTTGGAAACACTGGTCTTGCTGTGTCGATGGGCCGTGATTCTATCCATTCACTTTTAAGAAGAACCTTTCCCAGTTGCACTGGGATGTAAATACCAGAATTTAATTAGCTAGGGTAAATATTTGATGTTTATTTGGAGTAAGCAGAGACTGCCAGCCAGGCTCTTCTGTACTCCTCCGCTTTGTTGTTGTTGTTGTCCTTCGTTTAGCGGGGGGAGGGAAGAGTACCTGCCCCGGCGTACCCTTAAAGGGTAAATCGCAAAGCCGTACGACTAATAAACGTCGCCGGCAAGCGGAAATAAATGCGTCCTGCGGCGACTAAAGACAGTGATGGACAGATGATCGGAGAGCCCAGGAGTCCCTGAGGGAGGCCAGCAGCGGGCCCCACTACACACCAAGAACACAGTGTGGTCAGGGCAAACACACGGACCCTCCTCAACTCGTTACACACATGGACAAAAATGTCTTCCAGTGTCCTCCGGCAGAACAGAAGCCAATACTACATATTATCCTTCCTTGGTGACTTCTGTTGATAATTATTTACAGACGATCACCACGTCCTGAGGGCACACCAGGAGCCCACCACGACCACTACGTCCAGAGGGCACACCAGTAGCCCACAAGACCACCACGTCCAAAGGGCACACCAGGAGCCCACCAAGACCCACCACGCCTGAGGGAGCACCAGGAGCCCACCACGACCACCACGTCCAGAGGGCACACCAGGAGCCCCCAAGACCCACCACGTCCTGAGGGAGCACCAGGAGCCCCCAAGACCCACCACGCCCTGAGGGAGCACCAGGAGCCCCCAAGACCCACCACGTCCTGAGGGAGCACCAGGAGCCCACCAAGACCCACCACGTCCTGAGGGAGCACCAGGAGCCCACCAAGACCCACCACGCCCTGAGGGAGCACCAGGAGCCCACCAAGAACCCACCACGCCTGAGGGCACACCAGGAGCCCACCACGCCCTGAGGGCACACCAGGAGCCCACCAAGACCCACCACGCCCTGAGGGCACACCAGGAGCCCACCAAGACCACCACGCCCTGAGGGAGCACCAGGAGCCCACCAAGACCCACCACGCCCTGAGGGAGCACCTGGAGCCCACCAAGACCCACCACGCCCTGAGGGAGCACCAGGAGCCCA
This sequence comes from Procambarus virginalis, assembly GCA_020271785.1. Lineage (NCBI taxonomy): Eukaryota > Metazoa > Arthropoda > Malacostraca > Decapoda > Cambaridae > Procambarus > Procambarus virginalis. The sequence goes on along the minus strand of WNGS01000200.1, from coordinate 83,354 downwards.
CCAAGACCCACCACGCCCTGAGGGAGCACCAGGAGCCCACCAAGACCACCACGTCCTGAGGGAGCACCAGGAGCCCACCAAGACCACCACGTCCAGAGGGCACACCAGGAGCCCACCAAGACCCACCACGCCCTGAGGGAGCACCAGGAGCCCACAAGACCACCACGCCTGAGGGAGCACCTGGAGCCCACCAAGACCACCACGTCCTGAGGGAGCACCAGGAGCCCACCAAGACCCACCACCCTGAGGGAGCACCTGGAGCCCACCAAGACCCACCACGCCCTGAGGGAGCACCTGGAGCCCACCAAGACCCACCACGCCCTGAGGGAGCACCAGGAGCCCACCAAGACCCACCACGCCCTGAGGGAGCACCAGGAGCCCACCAAGACCCACCACGCCCTGAGGGAGCACCAGGAGCCCACCAAGACCACCACGCCCTGAGGGAGCAACCAGGAGCCCACCAAGACCACCACGTCCAGAGGGCACACCAGGAGCCCACCAAGACCACCACGCCCTGAGGGAGCACCAGGAGCCCACCAAGACCACCACGTCCAGAGGGCACACCAGGAGCCCACAAAGACCCACCACGCCCTGAGGGAGCACCAGGAGCTCACTACGACCACCACGTCCAGAGGGCACACCAGGAGCCCACCAAGACCACCACGTCCAGAGGGCACACCAGGAGCCCACCAAGACCCACCACGTCCTGAGGGAGCACCAGGAGCCCACCAAGACCCACCACGTCCTGAGGGAGCACCAGGAGCCCACCAAGACCACCACGTCCTGAGGGAGCACCAGGAGCCCACCAAGACCACCACGCCCTGAGGGAGCACCAGGAGCCCACCAAGACCACCACGTCCTGAGGGAGCACCAGGAGCCCACCAAGACCACCACGCCCTGAGGGCACACCAGGAGCCCACTAAGACCCACCACGTCCTGAGGGAGCACCAGGAGCCCACCAAGACCCATCACGTCCTGAGGGAGCACCAGGAGCCCACCAAGACCCACCACGTCCTGAGGGAGCACCAGGAGCCCACCAAGACCCACCACGCCCTGAGGGCACACCAGGAGCCACCAGCCCTGAGGGCACACCAGGAGCCCACCACGTCCTGAGGGCACACCAGGAGCCCACCACGTCCTGAGGGCACACCTGGAGCCCACCACGTCCTGAGGGCACACAAGGAGCCCACCACGCCCTGAGGGCACACCAGGAGCCCACCACGTCCTGAGGGCACACCAGGTGCCCACCACGCCCTGAGGGCACACCAGGAGCCCACCACGTCCTGAGGGCACACCAGGAGCCCACCACGTCCTGAGGGCACACCAGGAGCCCACCACGTCCTGAGGGCACACCAGGAGCCCACCACGTCCTGAGGGCACACCAGGAGCCCACCACGTCCTGAGGGCACACCAGGAGCCCACCACGTCCTGAGGGCACACCAGGAGCCCACCACGTCCTGAGGGCACACCAGGAGCCCACCACGCCCTGAGGGCACACCAGGAGCCCACCACGTCCTGAGAGCACACCAGGAGTCCACCACGCCCGGAGGGCACACCAGGAGCCCACCACGTCCTGAGGGCACACCAGGAGCCCACCACGTCCTGAGGGCACACCAGGAGCCCACCACGTCCTGAGAGCACACCAGGAGTCCACCACGCCCGGAGGGCACACCAGGAGCCCACCACGTCCTGAGGGCACACCAGGAGCCCACCACGTCCTGAGGGCACACCAGGAGCCCACCACGTCCTGAGGGCACACCAGGAGCCCACCACGTCCTGAGGGCACACCAGGAGCCCACCACGCCCTGAGGGCACACCAGGAGCCCACCACGTCCTGAGAGCACACCAGGAGTCCACCACGCCCGGAGGGCACACCAGGAGCCCACCACGTCCTGAGGGCACACCAGGAGCCCACCACGTCCTGAGGGCACACCAGGAGCCACCACGTCCTGAGAGCACACCAGGAGCCCACCACGCCCTGAGGGCACACCAGGAGCCCACCACGTCCTGAGAGCACACCAGGAGCCCACCACGTCCTGAGGGCACACCAGGAGCCCACCACGTCCTGAGGGCACACCAGGAGAGCCCACTACGTCCTTAGGGCACACCAGGAGCCCACCACGTCCTTAGGGCACACCAGGAGCCCACCACGTCCTGAGGGCACACCAGGAGCCCACCACGTCCTGAGAGCACACCAGGAGCCCACCACGTCCTGAGGACACCAGGAGCCCACCACGTCCTGAGGGCACACCAGGATCCACCACGTCCTTAGGGCACACCAGGAGCCCACCACGTCCTGAGAGCCCACCAAGACCCACCACGTCCTGAGGGTATACCTGAAACAAGTAAAGGCGAGGTCTACGTCACCGGGTGTCGCGGGGGGGGGGGGGGGTTGTGTGTCGCTGGGGTAAAAAGTGTAAGTATAAGAACAGGTATACAGGAGTAGTAGTTGTAAGATGAAAATGTATGAGTGTATGCATTCTTAATGCACAACTTAACAAGATTGACAATAATATCAGCAGAAAGAGGTAAAACATGGCTCATTAGTTCACGCGCAAGATAATCGAGAATATCATCACCGGTACCTTTGTAAACAAGGAACAAACGTCAAAACTGATTAACTTTACATCAGGAGTGACAGGAACACTATTCAATTTGTTAACTAATTCAAGAGAATTTGTCAAATGTTCCTTGTTTACAAAGGTACCGGTTGATGATATTCTCGATTATCTTGCTCGTGAAGTAATGAGCCATGTTTTACCTCTTTCTGCTGATATTATTGTCAATCTTGTTAAGTTGTGCATTAAAGAATGTAAATTTACCTTTACATTCCCCAAAGCCCAAACGTCGACTAGGTAGAGGGCGCTGAGGTGCAGGTGTGCAGTCGGCGGGTCACCAATCAGAAGCAGGCAGGCTGGAATGGTAGTTTGCTGGTTGTTGTTGTTGTTGTTGTTTTTAAGTTAGGGGCGACGACGATCGTGGGATCGGATGCGCCCCGGCGTACCCGGTAAGGGTGAAACGCGAAGCCAGGAAAGGCGAAACGCCAAACCAAAACGCGAAACGAGAGACGCCAAGCACTAGAAACTAAGACGCCACACGGCAAGGAAACGCACAAGGGAGAGGCACAAGCACAAAATAAAATAGGGAAAACAAGCAGCCAGAGAGGCACACAGCATTTCACAGAGCAAATACACAGGAAATCAGGGTACATACTTGCCCAGGAACCGGGCCCGCGGGAACCGTACATTGAATTCTTCCCAGAGCACCCACCACCAAGGGTCCCGTCCACCCACCGGGGACTCCATAACATCCGGAACCGGGGCAACAAACACCTGCAAGCAGGGGACCCAAATGGAAGTACCCACGAGGCGAGTAGACGCCACATGGCTCGACAGGAAGGGAACCTGCCCACCACGAAAGTTCTATGGCCCGTCAGACAGCTGTAACTCGGCAATCTCCATCCAGTGACCCGGCGACATCACAGACGCTGGCAACACGTCCTCCAGGACTCCAACTCGCATCCTCACAGGAGCGAACTGGCCACAGGGCACCACCACAGGGGCACCCGTAGCCCCAGGCACACCGCCAGACGACAGCAGGGAATCCGGACGGCGCGCATCCCTCCGTAACGTCACTACCAGGCCACGCCCAGCACCAGAGTCCACACCATCCCTGGCAGCGGAAGCCACCACCCCCCACTGCGGAGAGACCCCTGGCGGAGAAAGAACCGAAGGCACGTCCGAGACACAGGCATCAGCACCGGCAGGCACATGGACCTCCGCCACCACTAGCTGTGGAGACATGGACGTATCCGTATCGACACCGGCAACACCCGAATATACCCTTCCCTAACCGTACACGTAAAAATACTCGGCCTCCTATAGGGAGGTCTTCCCTTGGCTGGGCCCCCCCCCCCCACTCAGAACCCTCAGAATACCCTTCTCTTTCCTACATACTTTTATTAACCATATCATGCTTAAGCCTACGTTCGTACTCATATACTTTCATCTTACAACTACTACTCCTGCATACCTGTTTCTATAGTAACATTTTTTACCCCAGCGACACATACCCAGCACGCCCAGCCAACCCCCCCCCCCCCACCGCGACACACCACGGGCCCACAGCACCACACACGTGCGCCCCGGGATCCCCCCAAACCCCGGAGACGTAGATCCCACCTTTAACTGCTTCAGGTGTGCAATTCACACCTGTCGCAGGTTTGGCGCACAGTCTAGTCTCAATTTACCCTACTCACTAAGACCCCCACGCCCTGAGGGCACACACATAAAGTGACTCTAAATGTTACTGTATCTCAACACAGTACAATACAAGCAGAGACACCACACACAGAGATCACACTAACGTGATGCAACAAATGAACAAATCCACAAAGGGCCGTGATGAGGATTCGAATCTGCATCCGGGAGCATCCCAAACACTGCCTTAATCGACTGAGCTACGACAGGGTTAAAAGGGTTGAAACCGTTCTACTGAACTTACTGTATCCCGTAGCCTCTCCGAGGCACAAACCAGGATTTGTGGATTAGTTCATTTGATGCATCACGTTAATGTGATCTCTGTGTGTGATGATGTAAGCATGAAGAGGGAGAACGGCCTATTGACATAGCTCGGGTGCAGGGGGGAGTTGTGTAAAATCCTGGTTTGCTCCTCGGAGAGTCTGCAGGATCCAGTAAGTTCAGTAGAACTTCGGTTTCAACCCTTTTAACCCTGTCGTAGCTCAGTCGATTAAGGCAGTGTTTGGGATGCACCCGGACGCAGGTTCGAATCCTCGTCACGGCCCTTGTGGATTTGTTCAAGCAGAGGCACGTATACCTTTCTTGGACTTACCCATATTTGCTGGACTGGATGAAGAAAATTGGGATACATTTTAATAATTATGATGTAGCTATACAATTGTTGGAAGTTAATTGCTGCAACAAAGAATTGAGTGTATCTACCTTATTTTATCAACTAGTGGATATAAGTCCACCCAGTAACAGACCAGACTCCCTTTAAAACTTCAGGTTGGAAGTAGAATCTCTTGTGAAAGCTTTAGTTTGTAAAGTGAACGTATCAGCTTCCCAATGGTTGTTAAAATTGCTCCTTCAGAGGAAACTTCCTCGAAACAGCAGAAATCTGCTCTCATTACAAGACAGAGATCCTTTCTTTTGATCAGATATGTGAGGGAATGAGAATCACTGTCAATAGGCTACAGGCTCACGATAAAAGTAAATCTGAACCTAAACAACCTAATACTGAAAATTCAGTGAAGACAAAATTAACTTCGGTTAAGTCTAGTAAATACAACTCTAAATCAACTACTCCCACTTCAAGAGGTAAGAGGAGTAATATAGTGTGTTCACAGTAATATACTGTAAATCCTCCGAAACTGTAGTTAATACGCCTGTTAAGACGACTAATTTACAGAAGAGAGAAAATGTTTGTTCTGCCATAAGGAACATTAACCTACACATGCAGTACTTACTCAAACCGTAATTCCAGGATTAAGTGTTTTCAAGAATTACGCAGATGCACAAAATGCATGGGATCTCATGTTCCTAATAACTGTACAGTTGTCTTACATGTGTGCCAACAAGTGCCACAAGGGTCGACGTCATTACACACTGTGTGGAGAAACCCGACCGAGCTCACCAAATCCTCATGTGGATTCAAGTCCCTCACAACTGTACAATATTGCAAAGTACATCAAGAAGTGAATGTACTTGCTACCAAGACAGATAAT